>CAHIKZ030000076.1:1292500-1427500 GCA_903632075.3 Acanthosepion pharaonis
TAAAGATCTATCTACCTCAATATATATATATATATATATATATATATATATATATATATATATATATATAGATAGATAGATAGATAGATAGATAGATAGATAGATAGATCTGTGTTTGTAAATAAACAGACATAGAAAAATAGATAAACGGACAGACTTAGGTAAACAGATATGCGTATGTGTGTATACTGACTGTCTGTCTCTTCCTCTATCTGAATAGGCAGTGATAGTCAAACAGACAAATAGATTGATTGATAGATAGATATGACTTGCACGTCTCTACAATCAAACAAGTTTTTCACACGCGAAAGTACACACACACATAAACAAAAGTATACCTTTTTTTTTACATTCGATTTCATAAATATAAGAATCTTCACCGACGGCCCGTAAGCGCAGTTTTTTTTTTTGTCAAAGTTTACTTTGTTCTATGAAAATAAAAATAAAAAATAAAAATTGTTTACTTTCAGGATTAAAAATTTAAAAGACTAAAGTATTATTTAAATTACTCCTTCCCTTCAGAGTAGTGCCTTTTCGTAAGCTGACCCTAAACCTTCAATCTAAGACTAATTATGCGTTTTCCTTTCGGCTTATGCAGCACTGATCTCCGGCGGCAATGGACTGCTTACTTACCACGAATGTCAGCCTGGGAAATCTTATCTTTTTCCGGCTTCGGATACTAAACGCGAGTTTAGCAAGCAAAGTGGTTGCGGACGTGATTACTTCGCAACAATGGATTTTAAACACTCATAGGGGATTTATAAATTGTATGAAGAAAAATTAGTTAAGAAATTCCAGACAAAAAAAAACGATTTTTTTATGCTAAAAGAATGGTTTAAATCTTCTTCTTCTTCTTCTTCTTCTTCTTCTTCTTCTTCTTCTTCTTCTTCTTCTTCTTCTTCTTCTAACTATATGCTCTCTACAACTTCCTATCTCGTGTTGTTTCTACCAGTTTTTCTTCCTTTGCTAAGCCCTAAACCCTCCGCTCGCCGTTAGGTAATCTATTCACACAAGCACGTCAGATAAGTGGCCCACTACTTTCCCCTATTTCTCTTGCCCTCAACATGCCCCGTGAGGGTTATATTTTGCAAGCCCTCCTTTCTCAGTAAGTATTCACGGAATTTCAGCTGTATTTTTTTGATTTTAAATATATGGGGTTTTTTTTTGCCATTTTTTTTACAGACTTCTTTGTTGCTTACTCGATCCTTTCAAAGTAAAACCACATTTCTGCTGCCTCTAGTGTTTTCCTCATCTTTGGGGAACATTTACTTCCATATAAGAGAATTGGTAACACTTAGAAATCCAACACGATTTTCTTTGTTTCTGATGATCTTCTTTGTTTCTCGGCATCTTGCTCAGTTTTTGTAATACCACTCTGTCTCTCGTCCAATGCGTGTTCGGATCTCGGGGTCTCATTTTCCATCCTCTGTCGAAACACTCCCCAGATATTTAAACTTCTGCACCTGATCGATGCTCATATATCAAATTCGTAACTCGCATATCGTGCTTTCTTTCTCTTGCTGGTGGCCATACTTTCTGTCTTCTTGCAATTAATCTTTTTTTTTCCCCCGCTTTCTTCTGCCATCCTGTCTAGAAGGTCCTGTTGTTTCCTTTGCGAGCCGGCCAATCAAAACAGTGTCATCTTCATTTTGAACGCACGTGGAAAGACGGAAAAGACATGTCAGTGACGCTGCTTGGTTTCCGTAACAAAATGAAAGAAAGAACGGAAGATATAAGTGTTTAACATCTGCCAATAGCTCATGAAAAATGGACTATTCCGTTTTGAATCGGAAAAGACTGTTTTGTGTTAGTGAAAGAAAGAAATAAATGTAAAAAAAGAAAGAAAGAAAAAAGAAGGAAAGAAAAAAGAAGGAAAGAAAAAAGAAGGAAAGAAAAAAAGAAAAATAAATAAAGAGGCGATAACTCTAATGTGTTTAACGTTTGCTATTATTTTGTTGATTTTGACGCACTACAAATGCGATAAATTAAAAGGCTCAAATGTAAAGCGGCGAGAGTAGCATCAGAGACGCCAGTTTGTACACTTTAGTAAAGCAGAAGCTATAAACAGGTAAGAGTTAAGACTATTTCGAAGTAGAATTTACCTGAGCAGGGTAGTCGATTGATGGATTTGGTTTTTATGGCTTACCAACCATTTGTTTGAACCAATAGAAAGAGAAACGGAAATAATACTTTAAAGGAAAAAGTAACGAAGGTTCAATGTTTCTTTTCTGTGTTACGCCCAAATTGGAAGTTACTGAATTTCCAAAAATGACACTGAACAGTGGCGTAGCAGGTGTTCCCACTGACGAGTCTGGGTCGTACACAAAAAGACTTTTGGTCACACCATCAAGAAAATGTTACAAAGTTGATGACAAAAATGCCATATTATAATTCTGTTTGTTCCTTAGTTAGTTAGCATGCGTGTTACACCATGTCAATATCTAATAAATAATGGACTATTCCATTTTGGATGCACATGGAAAGACGGATAAGACATATCAGTGACGCTGCTTGGTTTCAGTAAGAAAATGAAAGAAAGGAAGAAAGAACGGAAGATATAAATGTTTAACATCTTCTGGTAATGCCTAATAAATAATAGACTATTCTGTTTTGAGTCGGAAAAGACTGCTTTGTGTTAGTGAAATAAAAAAGAAAGAAAAAAGAAAGAAAGAAACAAAGAAAAAAAGAAAGAAAGAAAGAGAGAAAAAATAAAAAATAAATAAAGAGGAGATAACTCTCTCATGTGTTTAACGTCAGCTTTAGCGAACGAAATTGAAAAAATTGTCAATTTTAAATCATTTCCACTTACTTCTTAAATAATGACCTTATGATTGTTATTGCAATATTTGTTTTAAGTTGTTCGCTTAAGTATTTAACTATGCACTCGGGGAATTTCCACGGGTAGGTTTTCATCGTAGAACACGCAAGGAGGCTATTCAATCAAATAACTTAAGTTCAACTAGCAATACAGCTAAGGTTACACGTGTATTTCTGGCAAATTTAATTATAACAAAGAATAAGCATAATTAAAAGGAGGACGTAAACGTATTTACAAAAAAGAAGAGACAAATTTAAGTAAATACAAACAACATTTACATTTAGTAATTCAAAGTAAATAAGAACCAACTATTAATTAAAAGGAGGGACGATGAAACAAAAAGACAAACCTCTGCATGGCCAATACAAATAAAGAAGTTAATACTCATCGAAAATATTAAAGTCTGAAACTGAAGGCTTTAAGCGCAAACCAGAGTCTTTTAATAGGAATCAGGCAAAATATATAATAATGTGGATCCAAAATGCAGGTTCTTGACAAATACCAAGAAACAATAGACCATCTAATCTCAGGATGTTCTATACTTGATAAAAAATTCACGATAGAGTGGGGCAATACTTAATGGACAATATGCAAACACTTTGGAAAATGGCAAACACTGGTATGAACATGCCAGCGCCGGTTACAGAAATAGAAGATGTCACCATTCTATGGGATTATACCATCCACACAGACGTCATCCCATTATTGTCAAAAACCAGAAAGCTGATAATTGATCGTAACATCAAGGAATTTGAAAAACTATCAAAATACAAAGACCTGGAAATTGAAATAGAAAAAAATCCGAAGGAAAACAAGAATAATACCAGTGGATGATTAGTAAAAAAATGGAACAAAAACAACACATTGAAAGAATCCCTGAAACCCCAGCTTAAGAGACATACAGAAAACTAAAAAGATACCTTCATCGGAAAAAAAAAAAAAAAAAAAAAATTAACATAACAACACACCACATACCTGTGGCAGAAGTATAAGAAGACCTGCCTTAGGTCTTTGGATGATGATCTTTGAAATCGAAAATGAACATGAAATAAAATAGAGAAACTTGATTCAGCGAAATCAAAAGGAACTTGCCATCACATTCATCCCAAAGCTGAAATTTCATGTGTCCAGTGAAGAAATTGTTCAACTGGAACTGTCTTACAAAATAAAAAGATACCTAAAACTACAGAAGACTGGATTATCTTTGCAAAGAACATGAAAGAAATGAGAAACTTTATTCAGTAAAAGAAGCATTGAAAAAAAGTGAGCGGCAAAAAAGTAAAAAATGCAAAAGAAAATGCAATACCAAATTGCAAATACGGTGGCAAGATAAAACCTCTACATATGGTCAATACCCCCTCCCTCCGTACCAAGCAAACTGATATTGACAAACACCGTACCCATCAGTGGTTACGTAGTGCAGGGTTAAAAGCTGAAACAGGTTTTATTTTTGCTGCACAGAACCAATGCTTGCTAACTAGAACTTGCCAAGCACACATATTGAAAAATTGTGTTAACTCGAAATGCAGATTCTGTGATAAATATCCAGGAACAGTTAACCATCTTGTATCAGGTTGCCCAGTGTTAGCGTCCACTATATATAAAATTCGACATGACAGATTGAGCAAAAATATGCTCACTGGAAAATATGTAACTTTTACGGGAAGGAAACTGCAAGAAATGAAGATCACGCTGACCCGGTTACAAAAATATGACCTGTGACAAATTTTATGATATTTTATCATACACACACACACACACAGACAGAACAATCAAAATTAATCAGACATCGTGATCAAAAACAACAAAAACAGAATGTGTTTTTTTATTGACATGGCAGACCCCGCAGATTGTAATGTATCTTTGAAGATCTTCAAAAAGCTGTCAGAATACAAGGATCTTAAAGTGGAAATTTAAAAAATGTGGCATGTGAGAATATCAATAATTCCAGTTGTAGTTGGAGCACTCGGATTGATCGGAAAAGGTTCCGATAGACTCATGGAAGGATTCTTGGCAGTCTATGCCTTAAAGAAATACAAAAAAATGGACTCACAAGTACAGTATGGACTTCACACGTTATGAAAAGAATTATCTATGTAAAATGTATATCATCTTAGGTTTTTGTTGCTGTTTTTCTCAAAAAATGCTCGGTGGAAAATGTCATGATGCCAATTATGACCTTAGGTCTGTTTAGGACCCGTAAAGAAATGTGAATATAACAGAAATTCAAGGAAATAATAATAATGAAGATGAGTCAACCAGTTATCTCCCCTCACCCATCGGAACTCGATCGAGGAAAGTCAAAATGCTGGGACTGAATGTGGTTCGCTTTCAAAAAATATAACCGGTCCAATATATTATTGATAAGCGTGTATTTTTTTCTATTTCATGATTCCTTTTTAGTCGGTTGTGAGCAATGGATTTTACTTTCCTCGATCGAGTTCTGATGGATGGGGAGCGATAACCGGTTAGCTCATCCTTATTATTATGTTTTTTTTTTTTTTTTTTTTTTTTTTTTTTTTTATGCTTTCTTTTTTTCATATTAAACTACCGGAGTTGTTTCCGCCTTTTCTCCTCTTTTTAATTACGTCCGTTCTTTTTGCTATATCTACATTTTTTTTTTGTATTTTTTTTTTTTTTGCCTCTAACAAGATTTTCAAACAGCATGAATAATTAATTACCGTTTTACACGGCCCGAGAATAAAGTCACATCTGTTGGTCAACTGAATGAGAAAATGCGAAGTTTATCCCATATTGCTAGTCAATTATCCACGATTATTGGCCCCTTTTCCTCGAAAATTCAAACGTGCTTTCCTTGCAGACAGTTTTGTCTTTCATTCCGACTCGAAGACGCCTGCCCAGCACACGTAGGCGAAATGCGTTGTTTGTAAATGTCATACATTTTGTCTCATTGTCTCCAGTTTCGTTCGAATTCTATTCTACATATCATATTCTCTAATCACGCCTATTGAAATATAGCCAATGAGGTGTAATTACAGAATTTGTCGACCATTTTGATGTTCGTCACTGAGTATTGTTCAAAATCACATGGTTTACATTACGTTCATCTCTGGTTTTCAAAAAAGAAGGCTTTTTATATGTACGATATTGGTCGTAGGGTCTCATCATTTTACAGATGTAACCGTAATTTCTATTTAACAGTTTCTTTTCTCGCACTTCTCGCTTGTGGAATTATCTTCTGACATCTTGCTTCCCAGTCAACATTGAACCTCAAAAATTCAAATGCAATGTCAATCGTTATCTTCTGTCTTCTTAATTCCTGTTAATTAACTAATGCAATTTTTTCTTTCTCCTTAACAGTTCTTTTCTTTTACTCATGCTTTCATCCTCAGTAGCGCGTTGCGTGTTAGTGGCTTTATTGCCTGACTTGGGGGTGAAATGATTAAAAAAAATGTGAATCCAACCATTTTTTTAATCATTTCACTTTAAGTAAGGCAACAAAGAATGTAAAACCAACCATTTTTCAAATCATTTCACCTTAAGTAAAGCAACAAAGCCACTGAGATACAGGGTTTACTGTGTGTAAACGAATATAAGAAAAAGAAAATATTATAGTGCACGAGCAATATAAGAATAGAATTTAAGAAGACAGTTGATAACGATTGCCATTGCACTTAAATTTTGGAAGATTAAACTTGACTGGAAAGCAAGAAGCCGGAAGAGAGCTCCTCAAGTGAGAAGTACGAGAAAAGAAACTGTTAGCATAGAACTTGCGGTTACATTTAGCCAATTCAACTGTAAAATAATGAGACCTAGCTGCCAGTCTAGTACTGCGCTTAAATTCATAGAGTCTGTGTACCAAAGAGGAAAGTACATCAGAACAATTACCATGAAAGTATTTACAGAAAAGACACAGGGAAGCTATATTATGGCGGCGGGAAAGTAACTGAAGCCGAGATGCCTGGCCAAGACCAATGAAATTGCAGATTCTTCTTTGGATTCTATCAAGGATCTCTAAATATGTAACAACAGGAGCATCCGATCATATGTGGTAGTAATATTCTAAATATGGACGAATGGCGACTTACAAATATGTAGGATTCGGCCAAGGAAAATTGTCTGTCATGACACAATCAACCAAGTTTCATAGGAGCAGATCTAGCAACTAACTCAATATAATCATCCCACTTGATATCAGCAGAGAACTTTAGCCTGAGAAAACGCAATGAATCACTCTCCTGGAGGTTAGCATCAGTCATGCTTATGGAAGCCATCCATTTTTCAAATCATTTCACCCCAAGTAAGGCAACAAAGCCACTGAGATACAGGGGGTTACTGTGTGTAAACGAATATAAGAAAAAGAAAACATAACAGTGCATGAACAATAAAAGAACTGAATTTAAGAAGGCAGTAAAAGTTGGCTCTCTGTGCCGCGCCAGGAATTTTTTCTCCTCGGAATCGATACTTCATATATACAAATCAACCATTCGCCCTTGCATGGAGTATTGCTGCCATATTTGGTCTGGGGCACCTTCTGTTTACCTCGGAGTTCTTGACAAGATCCAGAGACGGATATGTAATATAATTGGCCCTGATCTGGTGTCTCGTCTACAGTCACTCTCGCACAGACGCGCCGTCGCCTATCTCTGTCTTTTTTTACAAATACTTTCATGGTAATTGCTCCGATGAGCTGCTCTCACTGGTTCCTAGACTCCATGAATTCAAGCGCCCTACAAGGCTGGCATCCCGCTCTCACCCTTTCACTGTAGAAACTTTTAAATGTAGCTGTCTCTTCTACTCCAATAGCTTCATACCTCGCACCTCTCGCCTGTGGAACACCCTTCCCTATTACTGTTTTCCTGCGAGCTATAATCTCCAACTATTCAAATGTAATGTCAATCGACATCTCCAGTTACCTTGACCTATCCACTATCCCTCTCCTCATCCTTTCTTCTATCACTCCTATCTGCTCTTGCTCCAAATCTTCTGTAACCTCCTGCATCCTAGTGGCTTCACGCCTTGCTCGGGGCGTAATGCTTAAAAAAGAAAAATAACGATTGCCTCTGTACTTAAATTTTGGAAGATTAAACTTCAGATGCAGTTTCCTTTTGGGGGCGTTAAAATTAACAAGCCATTCCTTGCTCAGATTAACAACAGAATGTAGATCTTTTTTTTTTAAATATCAGCTGCCAATTTGACCTTTTCGAACCAATCAGACTGTTATGGCAGGAGTAAACAGTTGTGTCATCAGCATTGATACCAAGTTGAGAACTGATGCCATCAGGTCTTTGATAAAAAAACAGGAAGGTAGGTCCAATGATAGAACCTTAAGGGACGCTTGCAATTTTGGTGTGTCCGGGAATTATGAAATAAACTGACACAATTTTAAATTTCGGCTGAAAATTGTTCTTATTTTGTGCCGTGTCCCTTTAGGATTGTAGCGATCATTGCTCTCCGCAGGTCACTGTTCTTTATAGCTCTCAGCGGTGTTGGTTCTGTTAATGTCCCTCCTAGCCCCTGTTCTGCCGTCTACTTACACAAACTAGTGATATTTAGCTACCCCCCCCCCCAACCCGAGGGTTACATGTAGCACAAGGCCGGGTTTAACGTGGGATCTCTGAGCCCGTAGGCTCGGACAAAAATATTCCCTCTTTGAACCCGCATAAACGGGTTCAGGGGCAGTCAACCACCCCGAACGAGACTCTGCCCTTCGGCGGAGCCTCGTCCGGGTTCCTCTCCGCCCGAAGGCAGAGAGTTAGACTGTTAGCCAAGTTACACAAGCTAGTTAGGTAGAATAGCCGATGTTTTACACTTTTCCGTTGTGCCTTCAATATGTCTTGTGAATGTTAAATTCTCCAAGCCCCGTGTCTTGATTATGTCCCAGAAATTCCAAATATGGCTTTCTGATTCTAAGTGCAAACGTCCCTTTTGATTCTGTTTGCCTTAAAACTTCCACGTTGCTCACAGGTTTCGTCCGTGGTATTCTAAGCATCTCTCTGTAGAACCTTTTTTTTTTCGCACGTAAACTTTCAGTGGCGTTCAACTTTGAAATTTTAAAAGTACTTCAATGCAGACACATTAAAAATAGGTCGAAATTATGCTTAGTTGTGTTTATAAGAAGAACATAACTGTGGATTGTATTTACTTAACATAGGGCAATTGGAGTTGAGTCGTGGTGGCGTAATTATTCACTTATAGGCATTATAGGCTCGAGGAAAGTTTAGTCTATTCCCTCTCCACCCCCCCTGTTTCTTTTAATGATCACCTTGTTATATAGGAATAAAGTGTTGCTGCCGAGTTTGAACATAGATCGCCAGTGAGCTAACACAAGCGATTCCATTATTGAATTAAGTGGATCACGTGACTATAGAGGAAACGCATAAGTAGGAAATCGAGTGACGTATAAATGATCTCTATTCTAATCTATCGTCTATTACTATTCGGATCACTATTTCTAGTCTATCCTCTATTACAATACGGACCGCTATTCACTACTCTATTCACTACACTATTTCTTTATTCAGATCACTATACGGTGATTACTATTCGAGCGAGTAATATTCGAAGGCGTCTGACACCGGTATTGTTCAAAGGCGTTACTATAGTTGTATCTGCGATTACAAAGTCTCAACTACAACGAGCATTTACGAAAGTGACAACGAGTATTCGTTGACATCACAAGAGTGGCGACGAGGATTCCTTGAACTTACATTTTTTATATTTCTGTTGTATAGGAGTAAAATCTCGCTGCCGACACTGGCGTTTGAACACGGATCGCCAGAGAGCAAAAACACGGATCGCCAGAGAGCAGTTTAAATAAGTAGATCACGTGATGGCAAAGGAAATGTATATATGGGAATTAACGTGACATCTAAATGATCCCTATTTCTATTCTATCCTCTATTACTATACGGCTTGCCATTCTCTATACTATTCACTATACTATTTCTTTATATTGATCCCTATTCGGTGGTTACTATTCGAGCGAGTATTATCGAGCAAGTACTATTCGAGCGAGTAATATTCGAAGGCGTCTGACACCAGTATTGTTCAACGGCGTTACTATAGTTGTATCTGCGATTACAAAGTCTCTACTACAACGAGCATTTATGAAAGTGACAACGAGTATTTGTTGACATCACAAAAGTGGCAATGAGTGTTCGTTGACATCCCAAAACACCTGAGAGCATCAACAACTCCAGTTTTGAAATGTCACGAGACTAGAACAGGAACAGTATAACTGTGACTCAACATGTTCGGAAGGTGTGGGTGTTAAGTAGTAGTTAAATAATTAAAAAAAAATATTCTTTTAAATTTCTGGAATACGGGGAGTTATCCTTATTGGATTTCATTAGCAATCATATCTCCATCTTTGTAATTTTATTTAATCTACGGTGGATACGTTGGTAGAATAATCTAACCCTGTAGATTAAATAAAGGGTTCATTTCGAAATTCCATGAAAGCTACCCGGATCGATAGACACCTGAAAAAGGCCGGAGAGCACAGCGGCCGAAAATTTGTGATAACAGCAAAGATGAGGACATTAGTCGGAATGTAAATGATGTAAATAATTCTTTCAAATGCTTAAAAAAATTGGGTTTTCATTGAAACATACACGATAGGCCAACAATTTTGGGCCACCCTCTCGATTTGGAAAAATCACCTAGAAATTAAAGGTTGCATACATTTTTAAAACTGATTTACTAGCTTGCTTCGAGCCAGAGGTACTTACTCTACCCGAAGGGTTTAATTTTATTATATATTAAATAATAATAATATTATAATAATAATTGCTGCACAGGACCAATCCTTGCTAGCTAGAAATTACCAAGCACACATAATGAAAAATTGTGTTAATCCAAATTGCAAAATCTTTGATAAATATCCAGAAACAACTGACCATCTTGTATCAGGTTACGCGGTATTGGCAGCCACTGAATATAAAACCCAGCATAACAGAGTAGGCCAATATATGCACTGGAAAATCTGCAACTTCTACGGGAAGGAAACTGAAAGAAAATGGTATGAACACCACCCAGACCCGATTACAGAGATAGGACCTGTAACAATTTTATGGGACTTATACACACAGAAGGAAAAATCAAAGCTAATTGCCCTGACAATGTGATTAGAGACCTGAAAGACAACCTGTGCCTCCTTATTGATATGGCAGTCCCTGCAGACTGCAATGAATCTGTGAAGATCTTCAAAAAGCTATCAAAATACAAGGACCTTGAAATCGAAATCTCAAAAATGTGGTACATGAGAGCATCAACAACTCCAGTTGTAGTTGGAGCCCTTGGATTGATTGGAAAAAAAAAATTCCAATAGACTCATTGAAGGAATCCCTGGTAGCCCATGCCTTAAACAATTACAAACTAATGTGCTCACAAGTACAGCATACGCTTTATGAATGGCTGTATCTATGTAAAATATGTGTGATTTCTTTTTTCAGAACTGCTTAGTGGAAAATGTCATGATGCCATTTCTGAACTCAGGTCTCTGATTGGGACCCGGAAAGAAATGAGTCTACACCAAAAACCAAAGGAAATAAAACAACAACAACAATAATAATAATAATAATAATAATAATAATAATAATAATAATAAACATGATTGACGTGATTCTTCCAATATTTTTCAACAGTTAAGAGGAGAACGTAGTTTAAGAAAAGAAAAAGAAAAAACAGTTTTTGACAATGTTTCAACAGTACGTCTGTCTTCTTCAAGTCAGATAAACGCGTCAAAACGAATGAAACACCGCCAAAAACAAGTAATACAAAACACTTGAAATTTAAAAAAAATATATAACTTGAAGCCAACGTTCGAAAATTGTTTCATTTCAAACACTGTGTTTTTCTTTTACAGCCATTTTTTTAATAATAATAAAGATCCGGAGATGGAAATAGAAAAAAAATGTGGTACTAAAAATTTAAAACGTTTGGTGGACTTTGGGTGTGATAAAGAAAAGGAAAAGAACAAATCAACAAATAATTTTGCTTATATCTTGCGAAGAGCTTTTACCATTTAAGTATTTTTAGTCAATAGTTGCCTTTTGTTTAATTAAGTGCAAAACAATCAAAATAAATAAATAAATAAACAAACCTTTCGCTTGTCCTAAGTCAGTTGTGAAGCATATTAGATATATATTATACTGTCGAAATATTGACACCATTCCTCAAGAACAGAATTCCCATTAAATTTAATAATTAATAATCAAACACTAATAATAATATTTTTTCTTTTCTTAAAACATGAATTTTCTTCGTATTATTATTATTTAATTTATTTGGTTCTCTTTAAATAAACTGATAGATTAATCAATTATTTAATTTTTTCTCATTCACATAATAATAATACAGGTAAAAACAATCCGGAGATGAAAATTGTTTTTTTTTTTTTTTTTTTTTTTAAAAAAAATTTTCAACGACTTTAAAAACTAACGGAATTTAAAAATTTTAAAACTGAATTTCTGAATTTCAGATGGGCTGACAAACGAATGTAACTTTTTTTTTTTTTTTTTTTTTTTTTTTTTAAACAACGCTATTTTCAACGAATTTTGGGTAAGAAGGAATATCGTGGAATTTACAGATGCCAATAAATTATTTTTAAAAAGCAAAGACAAACTACTTTTTTTTTTTTTTTTTTTTTTTTTTTTAAAGTCAACATTTCAATCGTGTCTCTGTCTTCCTGGTGCACCAGAAAAACTCCAGAACAACAACCCGCAACTCAATTCTGAATAACCGTTATGAGGTCGAACGATTATATCTTCTGGAACCCTGTCTGTAAAAGTTACTCAACGTGCCGGGCAACTTTGGGTGGACTTTTGGACCATTTAATGAAATTTTTAGAAACAAAACGTCCAGTTGCCTTTGGTAAAAGGAGCCCGTCCTTGCAAAACAATCAAAATAAATGAAAGGTCCCCACAACCAGGAAATAAATGGTCCAAATTCTCCCTAGATTAACCGTAAATTTAAGGAAAGAAAAAAAAAATAAAATGGTCCTAAGTCATTGACTGCATTCCATGAAGCGTTACTCAAACCTCGAAAAAACATATTATATGACATTTCATGAGAGAAGGTTGGGCAAACAAAAGACAAAATGTAAGAAGGGACATCAAAAGAAATTTTTTTAACAAGAATAATGAACCAACAAAACATGAAAAGGAACCGGAATCGGGAAAAAAAGTAAAACATGCCATAATGAAAAAAAGAAATCATTTGAAAACTCTCACAAGCGAATGTTCAAAATTCATCGAACAGAATTTTTGACAGAAAACAAGATTACTTGCCAAGGATGAAACACCATTCCTCAAGAACAGAATATTCAATGGAGGAACGAGAACAACTCCCAAAATTACAACCAACAATCAAACTATTAAGCTCTATAATGCAGCACTCAAATTGATTCTGGATGAAGAAGACATAATAAATAATGAAGCAAATATGCATCAGCAATAATAATGAAATCAAATAAAAAAAGGCATAATGAAGATCCACCTTGAAAAGAAAAATAGAAAAAGAAATTGAACACCTTAGAAGTGAATAGTACTCGATGAACTAATAATAAATAAGAACTAGAAAAGGCAGAAGAGTCGAAAGAAAATAATATCAGGAATGAAAATGAAGTCCTATCAACTAAAAGAAAAAATAAAGCAAACAATACAACTGAAGGCTCAAAGAACACGCTACGAGAAAAACAAGATTCTATAGACAGAACATCTTTCTATTTTTTAAACAAAAACAGACAGTCCCCCTAAAATGGAATAGTTATACAGTTCTTCTTGGAAAGAAGTTGAACGAATGAAAAATAAACCAGAACAGACATGGGCGGGAAACAGAAAAAGGCACTGCAAACGAAATCTCCAGGAATAGCTCTAACGGCTATATTATTTAAATACAGCACACAAAAAAACTCGCCAAAGAAAGAGAAATGGTTACGATCCAACTAAAATTCCTGCATGGATGAATAGGATGATCCTACCCAAAAAAAGTGACACAAATATTCCGAAAACTATAGACCAATTACATGTCTTCCAACAAAAAAAAACTGTTAACATCTATTTTAACAAAACAGACATATTGCCTGGATAGATTATTGAACAAAAAGGGCATTTGATATTAATAGGTACGTGGAAAAAAAAATCTTAGTATTCCTGGATAGATTATTAAAGCATTCGATAGTTTACCACATTCCTGGATCTTTAAAGTCTTTAATATGTACAAGGTATCACCCGTTATCATCAATTTCATCAAACAATGTATGTCGATATGGAAAACTACACTTTACCTCAATCATAAAAATGGAACCTATAAGTCTGGCGAAATAAACATCAATAGAGGAATATTTCAAGGTGACTCTTTGTCTCCTTTATTATTTTGCATATCACTTATAGCATTAACCAGCCAACTTAACAAGACAGAATGCGGTTACAAAATAGCTCAAAAGAAAATAAACCATCTATTTTACATGGATGACTTAAAATTGTATGCTAGGAATGACAATGAGCTGGAAGGTCTTCTGCAAACTGTAAAATGCTTCAGTGAAGACATTGGAATGAAATTCAATTTGGATAAATGTGCTAAAGCTACAGTTTTACGAGGATCGCTACAACAAACTTCCTCTATTAGTTTAGACCCTGCTGTAACAATAAAAGATTTAGAACAAGGAGAAGCTTATAAGTACCTAGGTGTAAATGAGAGTGAAGGAATTCACCATAAGAAAATGAAAAGAAATAGTGCGTAAAGAGTACTATAGAAGGGTGCGACTGGTATTAAAAACTGAATTGAATTCTCAGAACAGAATTATGGCCATTAATAACCTAGCCATCCCAGTGGTCCAATATAGTTTCAACATCTTGAACTGGACTCTAAATGACATCAGACAAATGGATTCTAAAACAAGAAAGCTTCTTTCTAAGTATAAGATGCATCATCCAAAGGCTGATGTAGACCGTCTATACATACCCCGTAAAAGAAGGTGGAAGAGGTCTTATTCAGCTAGAATTGTCATACAAGACAACAACTATTGGCTTACTAACTTACATGGAAACAACAAATGACTGGATGATAAAATTAGTGAAACAACATGAAAACAGAAAGAAAAAATATTCAATAATAAAAGAAGGCAGTAAATACAAACAACATTTACATTTAGTAGATTCTGTAGTAAATCAAAACAGAAGCCAAGAACCAACTATTGCAGCAAAAAGATAAAAAAAGAAAGCCAAGGATAAAGCCCTTGAACAGATGAAACAACGCTGGCAAGACAAACCTCTGCATGGCCAATATCCAGAACGTGCAAATAAACCCAATGTTGATAAAGTTAATACTCATCGATGGTTACGAGCATCTGGATTAAAGTCTGAAACTGAAGGCTTTATTCTTGCAGCGCAAGACCAGAGTCTTTTCACTAGGAATTTTCAGGCAAATATCATACATAATAATGTGGATCCAAAATGCAGGTTCTGTGACAAATACCAAGAAACAATAGACCATCTAATCTCAGGATGTTCTATACTTGCCCCCCAAATGAATATAAAAATCGTCACGATAGAGTGGGGCAATACTTACACTGGACAATGTGCAAACACTTTGGAAAATGTGTAAGCAAACACTGGTATGAACATCGGCCAGCGCCGGTTACAGAAATAGAAGATGTCACCATTCTATGGGATTATACCATCCACACAGACAGAAAAATTGAAGCAAATAGGCCGGACATTATTGTCAAAAACCAGAAAAAAAAAAAACTTGCCTACTAATTGATATGGCTTGTCCAGCGGATTGTAACATAGCAACCAAGGAATTTGAAAAACTATCAAAATACAAAGACCTGGAAATTGAAATAGAAAAAAATGTGGAAATTGAAAACAAGAATAATACCAGTGGTAATAGGTGCACTTGGAATTATAAAAAATGGAACAAAACAACACATTGAAAGAATCCTGGAAACCCCAGCTTAAGAGACATACAGAAAATTGTCTTATTAAGTACAGCACACACACTAAGGAGAACTTTGTCTATGTAACGCTAGCAACTTCATCGGAGATAAAAAAAAAAAAAAAAAAAAAAAATTAACATGTGGCCATAACAACACACCACGACCTGCCTTAGGTCTTTCCGCAGACTTGGTAGGTAGTGTGTCCATAGCAGAAATCGAATGATGATGATAATAATAATAATAAATAATAATAATAATAATAATAATGTGGCACATGGGAACATCAACAATCCCCGTTGTAGTTGGATCCCTCAGATAGGTTGGAAAAGATTCCAGTAGACAAATTGAAGGGATCCCTGGAAGCCAATGCCTTAAAGAAATACAAAAATTGTTCTCGCGAGTATAGCCCACACCTTACGAAGAGCTTTGTCTATGTAATTTTTTTTTCCAATGGAAAATGTCATGATGCCATTTCTAACCTTAGGTCTCTGAGCGAGACCCGGAAAGAAATGAGTACACATCAGAAATCAAAGGAAATCAAATAATAATAATTATAATTACAAATACATTAGACCTGGAGATCGAGAATAACAGGATGTGGGGAATGAAGACTGGGACTGTATGAATAGTAATCGGAGCTCGTGAGAAAAGGAATGACCCATTTTACTAACAGTGTTCCAAGTAACATCAACATACAATTTGCCCAGAAAATTGTCCTACTAGGAACATCCCATATACTAAGAAAAGCGCTATCAATTAAATAACAATTCTTCTATAGGGTCTAAGAACCATAGTTTGAACCCGGCTCTACAGTATTCAAAGCAGGAAACATAACATACACAAATGATATTAATAAAACTATCAAGGATCTTGAATGGAAATCTCATAAATGTGGCGCGTGGGGACATCAACAATTCCAGTTTTAGTTGGATCCTTCGGATTGAATGAAAATGGTTCCGATAGATTCATTGAAGGGATTCCTGGTAGACGAAGCCTTAAAGAAATACAAAAAAATGTACTTACAAGTACAGCTCACACCTTAGGAAGTTCTTTATGTAAATTCTGCGCAATCTTAGTTTGTTTTTTTTATTGGTAGGGGTGGTCAAAAATGATCAGTGGAAAATGTCATGAAGCTATTTCTGAGCTTAGATCTTTGGTTGGAACCTGGAAGAGAATATTTATACAATAATAATAATAATAATAGGGAACTGGAACAAAATGAAGCCTAATAGTACCTAGGAATTAGCGAAGAGGGTGTAATGCAGCATACCCATATGAAGGAGAATGCTACAAGCCTGTGCGTCTGGTACTAAATACCGACCTGATTTCAGAAAACAGAATATCGGTCATAAACACATTGGCTCTCCCTACAGTACTATACAGTTTCAACATCGTTAACTGGACCATTGCTGATATTAAGAGAATGGACGCCAAAACAAGACAACCTTCTCACCTCCCACCGCATGCATCATCCCAAAGGTAATGTCGATCATCTGTATGTTTTCAGATCCAAGGGAAGCAGAGGATTAGTTCAACTAGAACTGTCTTGTATTTACATTAGTCGGACTATTGTCCTCATCTTTGTCGCCATATTTGTCACAACGTTTCGGCCGTTGTACGCTCCGGCCTTCTTCAGGTGGTTGGAATTTCGAACTGGACCCTTTATTTCGCTCACTGGGGTAGACTGTTCTAATTCCACGTGCCATCCACTGTGCCATGTGTCCTCAAGGACACATGGCACAGTGGATAAAAAACGTTGGTTAGATCCAGTGACAGACCCAAAGAAGGTGAGTTCAATTCCTGGTTAAGGCAGTGGAGAACTTTCAGAGGGAAAATTAGCAGGAGATAACTGATAACTGACATCCATCAAACATGGCACGTGGAATTAGAACAGTCTACCCCAGCGATCGAAATAAAGGGTCCAGTTCGAAATTCCAACCACCTGAAGAAGGCCGGAGCGTACAACGGCCGAAACGTTGTGACAAATATGGCGACAAAGATGAGGACAATAGTCCGACTAATGTAAATACTGTACATAATACCTCATCTCAGAAATATAGACAAACTCTAGAACTGTCTTACAAAACTGCAACAATTGGCCTTCAACGTTCCCTGGAAACTACAGAAGACTGGATGATGATATGTGTACATGAACGTAGAAAGCGACTTTATTCAATGAACATGTGTACACGGAAGTAGGAAGCGACTTTATTCAGTAATAAAGGAAGCCACAATACACAAACTGAAGTTGCAAAATACTTAAAAAAGAAAGCAAAAGCAAATGCAATCGACCAGATACAGAAACAATGGCAAGATAAACCGCTTCATGGCCAATACTCTGCCCGTACTAAACAAGATGAGGTAGACAAACCCCATACCCATCAGTAGTTACGTAGTGCAGGGTTAAAAGCTGAAACCAAAGGTTTTATCCTTTCTGCACAGGATCAATGCTTGTTAGCTAGAAATTGTCATGCACACATACTAAAATATTATGTTGACCCAAAATGCAGATTCTGTGATAAATATCCAGAAACAATTGATCATCTAGTATCAGGTTGCACGATATTGGCACCCACTGAATATAAAACCTGGCATGAGAGAGTGGGCCAATATCTGCACTGGAAAATCTTCAACATCTGCTGAAAGAAAACTGCAAAAAATGGTATGAACACCACCTAGACCCAGTTATAGAGATAGGGCCTGTAACAATTTTATAGGACTTTACAATACACACAGACAAAACAATCAAAGCTAATCGCCCAGACATCGTGATTAGAAAACCCAAACACTAAAAGTGCCACCTTATTGATATGGCAGTCCTTGCATACTACAATGTATCTTTGAAGATCTTCAAATAGCTATCAAAATACAAGGACCTTGAAATCAAAATCTCAAAAATGTGAACATCAACAATAC
The DNA here is from genome assembly GCA_903632075.3 of Acanthosepion pharaonis. NCBI lineage: Eukaryota > Metazoa > Mollusca > Cephalopoda > Sepiida > Sepiidae > Acanthosepion > Acanthosepion pharaonis. The sequence goes on from CAHIKZ030000076.1 coordinate 1,311,139, forward strand.
CAGTTGTTGTTGGAGTCCTCGGATTGGTTGGAAAAGATTCCAATAGGATCATTTAAGGGATTTTTAATAGAGAAATACAAAAAAAAATGTTCTCACGAGAACAGCCCACACCTTACGAAATGCTTTATCTATGCATAATACGCACGTTTTTTTTTTTTAAATGCTCAGTGAAAAATGCCATGACATCATTTCTGACCTTAGTTCTCTGGTCAGGACCCAGATAGAAATGAGTACACACCAGAAATCAAAGGAAATAATAATAATAATAATAATAATAATAATAACGAAATTAACCTATAACTAAATAATGTTCCATTAAATTTTTTGCTCTTTTTGCCTAATCTGTCTTGTTGTCTAATGGTAATCTTAGGGCTGATGGATATTACATTTAAGTAGAACCCCCTCTCTAAAAAAGCTGAACACTAATTGGTTAAATAATTCTAGTATCCTAGCTTAGTAGCAGTTAATTAAACCAAAGAAGGCATGAAACTTACTAATTGTTAAATGCACAGGGTGACCCCAAACGTTTGGTGTATACAGAATTGGGAGAAATATCATCGACAAGGAATTTCTGTACTGAATTATAAAACGATCGCCTACAAAAATGGTTTGTTTTGATTTCAAAAGTAAATGTCGAGCCTGTTGATATAATCTGGAAATGGAAAGATGTTCTTTGAACTTATCGAAGTGATATTGAGTGAACTGGTGTGAAGAATTCGGTTTTAAGTGTTAATAAAAGCAAAATATTGAAAACGAATTCATACATAATCTCATGGATATTAAATATTAAAAGGACGAAAAAAGTAGTTTTGAATTAATTTGATCCGTTTTTATTTCCTTGATTCTTTTAAGAGAATTTGTTTCTTTTTCTTCATTTCTCTTGACTTTCTTTGGATAGTCGCTTTTCTTTTCTTTTTTTGAGTACTATTTTTGTTTTTCTTTTCTGCATTTTCTTCCTTTCTTTACGACTTCCAATACTTTCCTTCTTCCTTTTTTTTAATTTCTTTCTTTCTTCATCATTTTTACCCTGTCTTTCTTTCTTTTTACCATTACTATTTCTTTCTTTCTTTCTTTCTTTCTTTCTTTCTTTCTTTCTTTCTTTCTTTTTCTTATTGTTTGATTTATTTCATCCTCTCCTTCTCCTGGTTACTTTCTTTCCATATTTCTTCATCTTTTTATCTTTCTCTCTTTTTTTTCTCTCCTTATTTCTTTCACTTTTCATTCTTTTTTCTCTCTTTGCTTTGTTTTCCTTACTTCATTCACATTCTTTTTTTTTTTTATCTTTCTATTTTTCGTTGTTTAAATTTTCTTTTTTCGCTTCCATTTTGTATTCTTTATCAAAATTGTTTTGGTCTCTTTGGAATCTTTCTTTTTTTGTGTGTGTGTTTACTTTTTCTTTCTTTTTTCTTTTTGCTTTTTGTTTTTCATTTTCTCCTTTAATCTTTCTTCCTTGCTTGCTTTCTTTTCCTTTCTCACCTTCCTATTTCTTTCTTCTTAATGTTTCCCTTTCTTTCTTTCTTTCTTTCTTTCTTTCTTTCTTTCTCATTTCTACAGTCTTCCTTTCTACCATTACTATTTCTTTCTTTTTCGTTTTTCTTTATTTCTTCTTTCTTTTCTTTCTCATTTCTTTCTTCCTTTTCATTACTATTTCTTTCTTTTCGTTTTCTTTATTTCTCTCTTCTTTCTTCCTTTCTTTCTTTCTTTCCTTTCTTTCTTTCTTTTTTCTTTTCCTGTCTTTTTCTTCCTTCCTTTTTTCCTTTCTTTTCTTCCTTTCCTTTCTTTTAATTTTTTCCTTTTTCTTTCTTTCTTTCTTTCTTTCTTTCTTTCTTTCTTTCTTTCTTTCTTTGTCTTTCTTTCTCATTTCTATTTCTTTCTTTTTCAATTTTTTCTTTCTTTTTCGTTTTTCTTTCTTTCTCTCTTTTTTCTTTCTTTCTTTCTTTCTTTCTTTCTTTCTTCATTTCTTTCTTTCTTTCGTTCTTTCTTTCTTTCTTTCTTCATCATTCCTACCCTGTCTTCCGTCCTTCCTTTCTTCCTTCCTTTCTTCTTAATGTTTCCCTTTCTTTCTTTCTTTCTTTCTTTCTTTCTTTCTTTCTTTCTTTCTTTCTTTCTTTCTTTCTTTCTTTCTTTCTTTCTTCATCATTTCTACAGTCTTTCTTTCTTTCTTTCTTTCTTTCTTTCTTTCTTTCTTTCTTCATCATTTCTACAGTCTTTCTTTCTGCCATTACTATTTCTTTTTCGTTTTTCTTTCTTTCTTTTTTCCTTTCTTTCTTTTTTTCCTCATTTCTTTCTTTCCTTTATTTCTTTCTTCATCATTCCTACCCTTTCTTTCTTTCTTTCTTTCTATTTCTTCGATTATTCTTTCTAATTGACTCTTTATTTATTTATTTTCATTTCATCCCGTACTATTCCTTTCTTTTTCTTCTCTTGCTCTTCCTTTTCATTTCTTACTTTTCTTTCTTTTAATTTCTTCACTTACTCTTTCTTTCTCTCTCTCTCTTTCTTTCTTTCTTTTAATTTCTTCGCTTACTCTTTCTTTCTTTCTTTCTCGCAGTTTACTTATCCACATACATTCTCGACATTCTTGTTATTTGAATCGCGAAACAACTGCTTTTACCTCACAACATTTACGCAAGGAAACTTGAAACATTTCTTTCATCTCCCAGAGACGCTCTCAGCCATTTTCAAAACTTTGATTTTCCTTGTCATGGCGATGCAAATAAATGAGCGAGTATTTCCGGAAATTGGCTCTCTTCCGGAAAAGTTAAAAATACAACCTTCATTCGACGCGTGATATCGACTACCGACAGGCCACGCAAATAAATGAAAACGTAGCGTTCAGAACAAATTAAACAGGCACGGAAGTTAAGCAACGTCGAGCATGGTTAGTGCCTAGATGGGTGACCGCTTGGGAATACCAGGTGCTGTAAGCTTGGATGAATAATGGCTCGGAATTGTTAAATGGAGAGCTGAGTTCCAATTCTCATTGGGTTCGTTATATTCAGTTGCACGGAAATGCCCTTGGGGAAGGTATCAATCCATCTCTACTCCTCCCAGCTATGGGTTAATTAGTAAGACTTTTGTCGCTAAATCATTATTATCTTCAAAAAACAAAATATACTTGCAATCTAAAAATATTTTCTGGCTTTAAATAACCTGCAAAGGGTTGATAAACCATAGAAAACGAATCGATTAATCAAAAAATGTTCGTTTGTCAGTTCATATGAAGTTTGACCTGCGAAACGTTCTGCTTTTCTTTTGGGAGATAGTTTTCATCAATCTGTTTTTTTTTAATACAATACTTCAAAGGGTTACTGAATATGGTTGTTACAAGTGTGTAAAGGGATGAAGTAAGCAGTGCATATTATGAGGATATGTAGGATAGATAATGAGATTTAAAGCGGTTAAGACCATAGTGATCGGGGATACATCTCGGGTATCTGTTCCACAGTGTAACAGTTCTGGGGAACTGAGAGGAACTTCTTCTTTACCAATGGAATAAGATGCGCTAATTAAAGATTGAGACAGGATAAGGATATTGCCCCCCCCATTTTTTGTTTATGTTTATTCTGTGTACTCCCCTGTGTAAAATATAGGATTTCAGTTTCACGACACTAAATGTTGCTATGGTTCACGTAACATGCTTTTTTTTATATAGTTAAGTTGTTAACCCCATCTTCTTCTATGCACCATTTTGGACGTTGGTGATCATGCCCCTCCACAATTTCCAGTTCTTTGTAACTTTTAGTAAATTTTGTTTTTTGCTATCTCTACTATTCCCTGTTCTGCCAACCATTTACACAAGCTCATTGGGTAGGTTATGCACTGATTTCCTCCGTTGCTTTCAATATGTCCTGCGAGTGTCAAATTTTCCAAGCCCTCTTTTCCCATTAGGTGCCCTAGAAATTTCAACTGTCTTTTTCTAATGTTAAATATTATGCTCCTTTTTGGTTCTATTTGGCGCGATGTAAATCTCTCCCATAAGCGGAGTGTGGCAAACCTCTCGCTCTTCTCCTGCTACTCCCACGGAAAGTACTCGGAAGTTGGCGATGATGGAGAATTTAGATACTGTATAGGGGGAATCCAAAACAGATACTTAGGAATGAAAGAAACTGTATAGGGAATGTGTGAGAATTCCAAAACAGATACTGTATAGGAAATGTGTGAGAATTCGGTATAGGGAAATGTGTGAGAATTCCAAAACAGATAAGGTATAGGGGAAATGTGTGTGAGAATTCGAAAACAGATACTGTATAGGGAAATCCAAACAGTGTGAGAATTCCCAAACAGATACTGTATAGGAAATGAGAATTCCAAAAACAGATACTGTATAGGAAATGTGTGAGAATTCCAAAACAGATACTGTATAGGGAAATGTGAGAATTCCCAAAACAGATACTGTATAGGGAAATGTGAATTCAAAACAGATACTGTATAGGAAATGTGTGAGAATTCCAAAACAGATACAGAATCCAAAACAGATACTGTATAGGGAATGTGTGGAATTCCAAAACAGATACTGTATGTGAGAATTCCAAAACAGATACTGTATAGGAAAGGGAAATGTGTGAGAATTCCAAAACAGATACTGTATAGGGAATGTGTGAGAATTCCAAAACAGATACTGTATAGGGAAATGTGAGAATTCCCAAACAGAACAGTATAGGGAACTGTATCCCAAACAGATACTGTATAGGAAATGTGTGAGAATCCAAAACAGATACTGTATAGGAAAATGTGTGAGAATTCCAAAACAGAAACAGATGAGAATTCCAAAACAGATACTGTATAGGGAAATGTGAGAATTCCAAAACAGATACTGTATAGGAAAATGTGAAATCCAAAACAGATACTGTATATGTGTGGAATTCCAAAACAGAACTGTATAGGGGTGTGAGAATTCCAAAACAGATACTGTATAGGGTGAGAAATCCAAAACAGATACTGTATAGGGAAATGTGTGAGAATTCCCAAACAGATACTGTATAGGGAAATGTGTGAGAATTCCAAAACAGATACTGTATAGGGAAATGTGTGAGAATTCCAAAACAGATACTGTATAGGGAAATGTGTGAGAATTCCAAAACAGATACTGTATAGGGAAATGTGTGAGAAATCCAAAACAGATACTGTATAGGGAAATGTGTGAGAATTCCAAAACAGATACTGTATAGGGAAATGTGTGAGAATTCCAAAACAGAAATGTGAGAATTCCCAAAACAGATACTGAGGAATTCCAAAACAGATACTGTATAGGGAAATGTGTGAGAATTCCAAAACAGATACTGTATAGGGAAATGTGTGGAATTCCAAAACAGAACTGTATAGGGAATGTGTGAGAATTCCAAAACAGATACTGTATAGGAAATGAGAATTCCAAACAGAACTGTATCCAAAACATTCCAAAACTGTATAGGAAATGTGTGAGAATTCCAAAACAGATACTGTATAGGAAATGTGTGAGAATTCCAAAACAGATACTGTATAGGGAAATGTGTGAGAATTCCAAAACAAATATTCCCCAAACAGATACTGTATAGGGAATGTGTGAGAATTCCAAAACAGATACTGTATAGGGAATGTGTGAGAATTCCAAAAACAGATACTGTATAGGAAATGTGAGAAATCAAAACAGATACTGTATAGGGAAATGTGAGAATTCCAAAACAGATACTGTATAGGGAAATGTGTGAGAATTCCAAAACAGATACTGTATAGGGAAATGTGTGAGAATTCCAAAACAGATACTGTATAGGGAAATGTGTGAGAATTCCAAAACAGATACTGTCCCAAAACAGGAAATGTGAGAATTGAGAAAACAGATACTGTATAGGAAATGTGAGAAATCCAAAACAGATACTGTATATTCCCAAAAAATTCCAAAACAGATACTGTATAGAATGTGAGAATTCCCAAACAGAACTGTATAGGGAAATGTGAGAAATCCAAAACAGATACTGTATAGGGAATGGAAATGTGTGAGAATTCCAAAACAGATACTGTATAGGGAATGTGTGAGATCCAAAACAGATACTGTATAGGGAAATGTGTGAGAATTCCAAAACAGATACTGTATAGGGGAAAATGTGAGAATTCCAAAACAGATACTGTATAGGGAAATGTGTGAGAAATCCAAAACAGATACTGTATAGGGAAATGTGTGAGAAATCCAAAACAGATACTGTATAGGGAAATGTGTCCAAAACAGAGAAATGTGAGAATTCCAAAACAGATACTGTATAGGAAATGTGTGAGAATTCCAAAACAGATACTGTATAGGGAAATGTGTGAGAATTCCAAAACAGATACTGTATAGGGAAATGTGAGAATTCCTAAAACAGATACTGTATAGGGAAATGTGTGAGAATTCCAAAACAGATACTGTATAGGGATGTGTGAGGAATTCCAAAACAGATACTGTATAGGAAATGTGAGAATTCCAAAACAGATACTGTATAGGGAAATGTGTGAGAATTCCAAAACAGATACTGTATAGGGAAATGTGTGAGAATTCCAAAACAGATACTGTATAGGGAAATGTGTGAGAATTCCAAAACAGATACTGTATAGGGAAATGTGTGAGAATTCCAAAACAGATACTGTATAGGGAAATGTGGAGAATCCAAAACAGATACTGTATAGGGAAATGTGTGAAATTCCAAAACAGATGTGTGAGAATTCCAAAACAGATACTGTATAGGGAAATGTGTGAGAATTCCCAAACAGATACTGTATAGGAAATGTGTGAGAATTCCAAAACAGATACTGTATAGGGAAATGTGTGAGAATTCCAAAACAGATACAAAACAGATATAGGGAAATGTGTGAGAATTCCAAAACAGATACTGTATAGGGAAATGTGTGAGAATTCCAAAACAGATACTGTAAGAAATGTGTGAAGTGAGAATTCCCAAACAGATAAATGTTGAAAAATCCAAACAGATACTGTATAGAAAAATGTGAGAAATCAAAACAGATACTGTATAGGGAAATGTGAGAAATCCAAAACAGATAAGTGAGAATTCCAAAACAGATCTGTATGAAAATGTGTGAGAATTCCCAAACACATACTGTATAGGGAAGCATCTGCCATCGATGAAAAAGTGTACACACACACACACACACACACACACACACACACACACACACACATATATATATATATATATTGATGTATGTTTCATTAAATGATAAACAAGTTTTGTCCATTTACTTTATGTAAATTCCTTTCATATCGTCTGATGAGCTTAATAACATTATCATTGAAAGACGAAAAAAAATCACCATATTGATGCATATTTTTTAATCCTATCTAAGCTTTCGGTTTACATAAGCCATTATCAAAGATGACAATTATATTACAATATATTAAACAATACACGGACATAATAATGATACTCTGTTTTTGTTTGCATGGAAGATTTCCAAGCAACGACAAACACATGAACAGGCGAGAGGGAAAACGAGAAGTGTTAAGTAGTGGAAACCGTTAATATAAACCAATGGCTTCTCTTATCAATTATAGGCATTTAAGTATATTTGTGATGATTTCATAGTTTATTTTGTTCAGGTAGGCTTGAACTGTTTTATGTATATAGGTTCAAGAATTTTTAGTTTTTGTTTATTCTTTTTGTTTTTTTTGTTTACTGTTATATATATATATATATATATATATATATATATATATACCCTTATATATATTTCGCCATCAACGAAAAAGGGCACACACACACACACACACACACATATATATATATATATATATATATATATATATATATATATATATATATATATATATATCCAAATATATCCAAATGTAATGTGAACGAAAAGAATATAAATTCAAACGTTCATAATCTTAATTTAAAATTAGGGCTCAATACCAAAAGTAGACCAATAGTTATTTATGTTACATACGGACAAACAATTAATCACTACAAAAATGCATATGTAATGGTTAATAAGCTTTTCTCGTTAGATCAGTTAGGAATGAGTTCGATCCTCACTGAGTGCTCCATATTTGCGGCCTTGTGCCAGATCTAATCTACTCTTAGAAAACCATTATAAACTATCAGAAACTTAGATAATGCTTTTTATTTCTATTTGGCAGCACGTGTAAAATTGTGTATACATGCATATGCTTTTAGGTATAAAAAGGTTGTTTTAACGTAGGGAGCGCCGTACGCATACTTATGCATATGGACCAAGGACAAAAACTGATTTTTGCCACCCCCCACCTTGCCCATTGTTCCCGTTGATATCAGTATTACATCGACACAACCTCTCAATGCATTGAGGAAGGTAGTGCCGCAAAATTTGGATCCCCATGGCTGAGCAACTTCTCCCACATTATAATGAAGAGAATCATAGCTCCACTTACAGTACAGGGACGTTAACCACGCCTCTGTAATGGTTAACCCCTGTACCAGGTAAGTAGATATTTAGTTTGGTCTCCCCACTGAGATGGGATGAGACATAAAGTCAGGTTTAATGTGGAGAATCCGAGTGTGTACAGTCAAAAATTCCCCGAGCCCATGCAACTGTCGGTTGAGCTGGCCTCTAAAGAGCACCGATCTCTCTCTTTCTCTCTCTCTCTTTCTCTCTCTCTCTCTCGTGCAATGAGTAGGTGCAGCCACGGACATCTGTTCCCCAGGACCTCACAGTGTGATTTTCCTCAGTTGCGCCTCTGTCCTCCGACAGAGCTGCAACTGAGTCGCACTGTGTCTGAAGACAGAGATGAAACTGAGAGATGATAAAACCTCACCTGGCATGTGCCAGGTAAGTATATGCTTTTAGGACACTCCAGGTATTTAAAAAAACAAAAAAGAACTTGCAGTTCTTCAGGCAGTTACAATAGCAGCTACTGCCAGGAAGACCAAAATAGAATAAAACTTTATCTACAAAAATAAAGAAAAACAAACGAACAAAGAAAAAGTAAGCAGAAATGACTAAACAAGTCAACGATTTCAAACCTCATGCGGTTTCAGAACAATCTCAGCTTCCATCTTCTTTTAAGGCCATCTGTGCAATATGTTCCTTCTGAAAGGTGCCTGGTTATTGTTTAACCTCCAGACAGACATGATAGAAATCTCCAATCGCCCGATGACTCCGTTCTCTCTTGGAAACGGAACGAAGTTAATGCTTTTGTTAATTGCATTTATTAAACGTCCAATCTCGAATGATAACACAGTTGTTCTTCATTCGAATTTCACAAAGCACGTGTTCGTTTTCTTTCAATTTCTTATTGACTTTCGTTAAAAAAAAAATAAACAGCAAAAGACAAATTTATTTTACGAATAATAAATGTCATTGTATAATAGTTTATGTTTGTTTCACGATATATCAGTCTTTTCTTTGTTATTTTTAATAATCAAGCATCATCATTATCGTCCTCATCAGTCCCATGATAATGAACATTTAGGTAACATATTTACACTATTTATATTCGCATTATTGTCTCCTCACTTTTGTTGTTGTTATCATGTTTCAGCCGTTGCGCCCTCCGGCCTTCATCAGGTGTATATCGGTCTAGTTAACCTACAGGCAGTTCTGAACTGAACTCCTTATTTAAACTACCGTCCATGTCTAGCGATATCTAGTCTAGTTCTTATTTTTAGTTCTGCTCGGTTCGCCTGTTTCCAATGAGTCTAAATACACACTATCCGGCCTAGGGATTGAACTCACAATTTTACTATGTCACCAATTCACGAACCAACGTTTGAGTCCACTAGACATTTTGCTGTATTGAACATGAAGTCTTAAACCTAATCTGCCGGATGATTAGTGCTGCTACTACTGTTGCTTGTCATTTTTTGATTGCTGCTGTTGTTGCAGTCAAAAACGGTTGACCCAGACTCGGCTTGCATGAGAGTAAAAAAAAAAAAACAAAATGTAGATACCGTGTGTAACAGCAAAATTGTCCAAATCGTGTAAAAGCAAAATTGTCCATTTGTTAGGTTAAGCTTTGAGCCATTGTATCTTAGAAATGATTAAAGATATCTTACTGGAATTCTCCTAGGTTTTTTTATAACACTATTGTACTCTACTCTGAGCAGTAACAATGTATAATTACTCTCCAAGCTTAACAGAAAAATTCTGATGACATCGATCATAAACAAAAATGACATGTTCATCATTAATTATCATAGCTAAGGATCGGAAGCTCATGAAGATTGAAATAAAGTTCATATATATATATATATATATATATATATATATATATATATATATATATATATATTAATATTTATTTATTATTATTATTCCAGGATAATTTATTCAAGGTGAACTTCGCCATATCTAACCATCTAATTTTCTGTCCTGTAGTAACAAGGTGCCTCATAGGTTTCACGTATGATTACATTGTCAAGTCTTTTTTTCACTGCTTTTTGGACCGAGACACCTCTCTCCGTGCCAAACTTGTTATGGATTGAGTTGGATCTTTTCTAATTGATCTCTTTATCTATTAGCTGAAATGATGATCCCTCTTCCTGTTGTGATTTCTTCATCCAGTTTTCCTATCTACTGTTGCCTCTTTTTTAAAACTTATTCACCATTCTCTTGATGGTTCTTGAATGGACTTTGAAAATGGAAGCCAGAATATGAATGTTGGTACCATTACTGAAGACCTAAATGATCTTTTTCCTCTCACCATTGCTCATTTGGGAAGACAGTGGGTCTGACATAAAATGATTTAAATCCGTTCTTTTTCTAGCTGAATAACTGAAAAGGTTTTTCAGTGATTCTTACGAAAATAGTGTCAAGATGACTAAATATCTGAAAACCTGGAAAAAAGAAACTCAATTAATTTCGTGGTTTTTAGATATTACACATTTTGTGGGGTGAACAATTAAACTGTTACACGATTTGGACAATTTTGTTGTTACACCGGGTATAAGTCCTATCGAGACGAGATTAAATTAAAATAGGAATATGTCAGGTTGCATAAGACAACTTTGGATTCAATACCGTAGGGAAGGCAACGGGAAATCACTCAGCTATATTTTCCCAAAAACTATCATGGCAATACAGAGTTTATAGATTCTACAGGTGACACCTTTTGCGGTAGGTTTTAGTCGTCTGCACATCGATTGAAATTGAGTCCAAAAGACAGGGTGAAATATATAATGATTTTTTTTCTTAATAAAAATAATGTGGGCGATTTCTTAAAAAACTTACTGGTTTTGGTTTTGCTTTGGTTTGTTCTGTTTTACAGCATATCAACACCTCAATGGGTTCTTTAATGCCGACAAGATTTTTATTGCTGGTAATATTTTTTTTCAAAATTGTATTGCTGGTAATTTTTATTTTAAATTTTTTTTTTTAAGCTTTTCACCCCAAGCAAGGCGGGAAGCCACTAGGACGCAAGGGGTTACAGAAGATTTCGAGCAAGATCAGATAGGAGTGATAGAGGAAAGGATGAGGAAAAGGATAGTGGATAGATCAAGGCAACTGGAGATGTCGATTGACATTACATTTGAATAGTTGGAGATTATAGCTATCAGGGAAACAGGAATAGGGAAGGGAGTTCCACAGGCGAGAGATGCGAGACATGAAGCTATTGGAATAGAAGAGACGGCTATATTTAGGAGTTTCGACAGTGAAAGGGTGAGAGCGGGATGCCAGCCGCGTAGGGCGCTTGAATTCATGAAGTCTGGGAACCAGCGAATGCAGCTCCTCGGAGCAATTGCCATGAGAGTATTTGTAAAAAAGACAGAGAGAGGCGACGGCGCGTCTGTGAGAGAGTGACTGTAGACGAGATGCCAGAGCAGGGCCAATTATTTTGCATATCCGCCTCTGGAGCTTATCAAGAACCCCGAGGCAAACAGAAGGGGCTCCAGACCATATATGGCAGCAATACTCCATGCAAGGATGAATTGTTGATTTGTAGATCTGAAGGATCGATTCCGGGGAGAAAAATTTCCTGGTGCGGCACACGGAGCCAACATTCCTTGCGGTGGGCGAAGCAATTGACTCAATGTATTTGTTCCATCTCAGGTCAGCAGTCAACGTGAGACCGAACATCCGCAGAGAGGTGCTCTCGAGAATCCTTTGAGGAAGAAAACAAAAAAATCAGACATTCTAATGGAGGGCAGGGAAGAATCTCTGTGGTAATACTTTTTCCTTCAAAAATGTATTGCCGGTAATAATTTTTCATCAAAAAAAATTATTGCTTGTATTATAACCTATTTTTACATATTTTGACCCCAGTTTGGGGATTAACTATTTGCCCATAGCTGTGACCCTAACAGGTGCTACCATCCCGGATCAGGGTAGACCTGGGAACACCAGCAATTAAGAGGTGGTCCCACGCTCCTCGAAACCTGATCAGAGGCCTTGATGTTGGACGTAGTTTATCGTCTTACCCAGGACGCGAATGCAGTTTATCGTCATACCCAGGACGGAAAAATCACTAATATTATTTAAAAGAAAATCACCAGAAACAGTCTTTGCTTTCTTGAAAGAATATTTAGGTAACAATTTAAGAGTAATTATTGACATTTGTTTTTGTTTTGTTCTTTGTTTTCTTCCTCAAAGGATTCGTCTTCATTATCTTCCTTATCGTGTTACCCGTTTATAAAACGCTACATAAGAGATAAGCGTGTATAAGACGCTCTCAGAGATAAGCATGTTTAAGTGCCTTGCAAGCTTTAAGATACGCTAAAATAGATCTATAGAGCACGAATTATGCGTATCTTTCTGGATTATTCTGTTTGAAACCCAAGTCACATCAAGTGCAAGTGGAGTGCTCCTTAACAGTGCAGAATATGTGATTTCGACCGAAACCATTTGTTTTCACTTTGCAGTTTTTTTTTTACTTTGAGAAATACGTAATCCACCCAATCTCACTCCAGCTATGGGTTAAATTGCATGGGAAATTATGTTTTCTAGTCTTGGTGGGCAGAAGGTCTACAGGAAGGACAACTTTGGATATAATGTCTATGGAGAAGACAACTGGAAACCACTTCACTATATTCTACCAAGAACAATTATGGCAATGCAGAGATTAGAAATATCATGATCGAAATTTCAACATATATCACCTGAAGAAGACCAGAGCGTACAGCTGCTGAAACGTCATAAATATGACAATAAAGATGAGGACAATAGTCTGAAACGATGTAAATAGTTACAATACCACATCTCAGAAATATAGACAAATTTTGTAAATAAATTTTTATATGTTGAAGTTTTATAACAACATTTTAAATTCAGTCCTTGGTAACAAAGAAATATATATATATGTGTGTGTGTGTGTATGCGAGTGTGTTTGTGTGTGTGTGTGCATGTGATAATTCTTTTTTAAAAAATGCAGTTTTTTTATGAAAGGGTGAAGAATAAAACGCAAATAAAGTGAAAATAATCCCTGTCGCTTCAGTGATTTAAAATTAACCACTGCTGACTCCATCTTCTCTTTTTCTCTATTCGTTAAGAAAAATAAAATTATTAGCACCAAAGATAGTGCAATGAATAGTGTATATATCTCACCATGTTCTTAAATAGCTCCATAGTCTTGGGTATGATGATAAACTATATTCAGCAACAAGACCTCTGATCAAGAGATTGAAAGTTTTGAGGAACATGGAACCACCTCTTAGCTACTGTTGTTTCCATGTCCACTCTGACCCAGGGTGGTAACACCTGTGAGAATCCAAGCTGTAGGGAAATAGTGGACCCTACAAAACAAAACATTATGTAGTAAAAATACCAGTAATACATTTTTGTAGCAAAATAGCCAATTTTTTCTGTAGTTGAAATTATACAATTACATTCAAAATATATTTAGCTGAAGCCATAAAATTGCATTCAGATTATTTAGATTTCATCATTAAATAACCCATAGAGGTGTTGATATGCCACTAAACAAAACCAACCAAGCAACCAACCCGAAGGAACTCTTTTAAGGCATTAATCTATATAATATCCCGCAATTTTTTTAAATCAAACTGTATTCGAAGATATAACTCCAACAAAACTACATAACACACCCATATCCCCTCCCCTAGTAATTATGTCCTCACAAACATGTATATGCACAAAATCTGAGTATCATCTACCATGTATTCAACTGTGAAAGGAGAATAACGTATATCCTATTTTTATTACTTCAAAGCTCCATAAGAAGTCGATGTGCCATTAAACAAATCAAATCAGTCAACATCTGGAGGGATACGAATTTTCGTTTTCAAGACTAGAAGAGAAAGGAAATTATTCCTGTATATGTTTACAAGACAATGTGCTTCCCACAGGGCCAAAGTAACAAAGGCGTGGTCTTAAAGATAGGTGGCTACTGACTGTTTCATGTTTCTTTTGAATACATACGGAGTTTACTGTATATACGAAATTTAGCATTCAGTAAGGTGAGTATTTGAAAATAACATAGTAACTTTTCCTGTATAAATGTGAACCTTTTATTTTTGTACTGACATTCTCAGGGTACTTGTTCGGGTGAACTTTCCTCTTTGATACCTTAACTTCCCGAATATAAACTCAGTACTAGATTGGCAGGTAGGTCCGAAAATGACACTGCTGAAATTGCTAGATGTAATCGCAAGTTCATGTTAATAGTTTCTTCTCTCAAGCTTATCGCTTGTGGAAACCTTGTCCATCTCGTTTTCCTGTCAATTCAGTCAATTATGTGCCGTGCGTGATACACGAGTAGGCGATCATGTATTTTTCGATAAATGACTGACGAGGCAGTTTTTTTTTCAAGCAGTAGGTTGCCATTTCTTCTGCGGTAGACCAGTTGCCATCCAAGGCTATAGAACCCGGTCTGTCCTGATGGGTGATGAAGAAGAGGTTTCATGCCTTTCTCAAGGGTATTAGCACGTAATAATTCGAACTCGGTTCTCCAATTCCTCAATCCGAGCTGCTATCCGTTACTCCACCGTACCTCCTGCACCCCACCGTAGCTCCTGCACCCCACCGTACCTCCCACATTCTACCATGCCTATCTTTTGCCGCCTTGTATCCTGTTCTTTTATTGTTCTATCTCTTTATCTCATTCTCACTACCCCCCTGCATCCTAGCGGCTTTTATCGCCTTGCTGTAGAGGTAAAAATGATTTCTTTTAAATAAAAAGTTATACTTTACCTATATCTTTTTTTTTTAAGCATTACACCCCGAGCAAGGCGTGAAGCCACTAGGATGCAGGGGGCTGCGGAAGATTTGGAGCGAGAGCAGATAGGAGTGATAGAAGAAAGGATGAGGAGAGGGATAGTGGGTAGATCAAGGTAACTGGAGATATCGATTGACATTACATTTGAATAGATTATAGCTCTCAGGGAAACAGTAATTGGGAAGGGTGTTCCACAGGCGAGAGGTGCGAGGTATGAAGCTATCGGAGTAGAAGAGACGGCTACATTTAAAAGTTTCTACAGTGTAAGGGTGGGAGCTGGATGCCAGCCTCGTAGGGCGCTTGAATTCATGGAGTCTGGGAACCAGTGAAAGCAGTTCATCGGAGCAATTACCATGAAAGTATTTGTCGAAAAGACAGAGAGAGGCGACGGCGCGCCTGTGAGAGAGTGACTGTAGGCGAGACGCCAGATCAGGGCCAATTATATTACATATCCGTCTCTGGATCTTGTCAAGAACTCCGAGGTAAACAGAAGGTGCCCCAGACCATATATGGCAGCAATACTCCATGCAAGGGCGAATGGTTGATTTGTATATTTGAAGTATCGATTCCGGGGAGAAAAATTTCCTGGTGCGGTACAGAGAGCCAACTTTCCTCGCGGTGGAAGAAGCAATTGACTCAATGTATTTGTTCCATCTCAGGTCAGATACATTAAGTCACTTGCTAATACGTCCGTGTGTGAGTGTGCAATTATGTAACTATATTTATTATATAACTGTTCATCCAATACAAGACCGAAGAGCCACTCAAGTTAGAGGTTTACTGGATTAGATTGTTGTAAGGGCGTAAATGAAGCGGGTAAGAAGTTCATATTATGAGGATATGGAGGATCGATAACGGTTGAATTGAATTGTTGTGATCGGGGAAGCATCCTCTCGGGAGTCTGTTTCACATCGTGACAGTTCCGGGGAAGGGGCTATCTGAGTGGAACTTCTTCTTTACAAGTAGAATTAGATGTGCAAATTGAAGGTTGAGACAAGACAAAGATGTTAACCCCTGCCGAAATGTTTTGTTTGCGTTTATACAGCATACACCCCTGTGTAATATATAGGATTTCAGCTTCACCACACTAGCTATGATTTCTGTAGTAAGTTTTTCATAAAGTTGCTATCCCCATTCTTCTTATATGTGCCATGTTAGACGTTTGCGATCATGGGCCTGCACGATCTCCTGCCTTTTATAGCCTTTAGTAAATTTTTTATCATTTTGCTATCTCTCCTAAACCCCGTTCTGCCAATCATTTACACGAAGGGAATGAAGATGAGTTGGCCTGAAGGGACTTAACTGTGAACTGGTGGGTCTAAATCTAATTATTTGCCATGGGAATAGCAAGAGTAGTGAGAGTCTAGCAACGTTTTATTTGTGGGATCGGGGTTGCAGGGTGGTTAAATAATTCATCACCCACAAGGCCGCGTAATCGCTTCTGAATTTTGCCAAGGCTAGAAAACGAGGACTGGGCAGCAAATTCGAACGCCTTATTTTAGTCCATGCAAATTGGCTTACAGCCACTTCACGTTGGAACACAGTTTCCCGCCCGATCACCGAAGTTAAACAACGCCGAGCCTGGTCATTACCTAGAGGGGTGACCGCTTGGGAATACCAGGTGCTGTAAGTTTGGGTGTGCGTGTGGTGTAATGTATAATGGTTCGAAACTGGAAAGCGGAGAGTCGAATTCTAAATCTCTTCCCAGATATGGGTTAATTAGTATAACTTGTATAAGTGAAGCATTATTGTATCCCCAAAATTTTTACAATCTAAAAAAATGCTTTCTGGCTTTAAATAACCAGCAAAGGGTTGGTAAACCGTAAAAAACAAGTTCTGTGTTTGCTCTGGTGTTTTGGCTCAGCGAATTGATACTTGTATAATTGCTTATGGTCAAATTTAAAATTTGCTAGCTGTAAACGGTCCAAATATAAAAAGAAAATACGGTTGTGTTAGATTAAATTGACATTTGTATGATTAGGGTAAGCATTGTATTGTCGCATTCTTTCTCTTGATGTGCAGTGTCCTCTCAGGACCTAGGCGATCATCGCTCTCCACGATTTCCTGTCCCTTGCAGCTTTAAATAAAATTCTTTTCGTTATTTCTAAATCCTGTTTCACCATCCATTTTTTCAAGCTTGTCATTTACGTTATGTGTTGTTTTTCTCTGTTCCTCTTTCCCTCAATCTGTCTTGAGAGTATCAGATTTTCCAAGCCCTCCTTCCTCATTCCATGCCACAGAAATTTCAACTGTCACTTCCTGGTGTTAAGTATAAGTTTCCTTTTTGTTTCAATTTCTCTAAAACTGTGTCGTTGCTCACATGTTCGGTCTATGGTATCCTCAGCATCTTTCTGTAGAGCCCCATTTCTGTTGCTTTAAGTCTCTTATTTAACACTGATGAAATCGTCCAGCATTCCCTGGCATACAGGAGAACAGATATCACTTAAAATTCAGTACTCTTCTCTTTGTTTCTAACGAAGTTTTTCTATCTCTTAATACTCTGCTTAGCTTTTGGAAGGCATCTTTGGCTAACAATGGTAGTGCGAAACTATAATAGCATCATGAAATAGACGCACCGACCAAATAATAACACCAAACCCACTCTTTGGTATTTAATATTACATTTTATTAAACTCCTAACTTCGTCACCAACTCTCGACAGATGTGCGTGCTTTCGCGAATCGTGAACCTTACATTCTCACCTGCGATGTCTCAGAGACTCTCCTCCCTCGAGTAGGTGTTTATATAACTGTTAGTTCAACGGTTTTTCTCCTAGGTGCGCGTGTAAGGCTGTTGAAATCGGGTGAATCACGCAGCTACACCCCCGGTTTGGGGGTCACCAATCAAGTAGAACCTGCACATGGCTCCCTTGGCTTCTTTGAATTACAAACATTTCAATAAAATGTTTCTGAAGGACATTGAGCATTGAGAACCAAAGCTATTGTACATGATCTGAGGTGATCACCATACAACATCTCTATCTATAAAAGGCAGGATGTGTGTGTGTGTGTGTGTGTGTGTGTGTGTGTGTGTGTGTGTGTGTGTGTAACGAATGCGCGGCCGCAATTTTTGACGGATTTGCACCAAAATTTACATGCACATGTTCCAGGTTAGCGGGAAGGCCAAGACCGACTTTGCATTTCCCAACTCCCATCGATAGTGGAAATAATCGATTTTTTCATGCTTCTGCGTCAGTTTTCATGTAGTTTGCGGAGCCTATAGCTGGCTGCTACGAATAGGCAGGAAGATTCTATTGGCCAGTGTGAGAGCCAACAGCTGACTGACACGAATGTTAACTAGCATGCTAGCATGCAAAAAAAAAAAAAAATCGATAGCTGCATTCGTCACAAGTGGGAAATATTTAAATCTGCATGGCACTTTACTCCAATTGGCTCATTCGCTTGCTTAAACTCAACGTTGATTCTGATTCCGCAGAACTGGGTTGGATGTGAAAAAGTATTTGTGTTAACATTCTTTTTTCATTCGGTTTTTCCAGTTACGAGTCCTTTTTTAAAGCTGATCGTTTTGTGTTCATTTTGTTTAGTTCTTTTTTCGTAACAGATTTAATGTTTAGTATAGAGCTTAGAAAAAATTCGCAGTGTGAGATAGGCAAGAAGTAAGGCATGTAGCAACATCAGCAGCACAAAGGGCACTCCTTTAAAGGCAAGGAAGGGCAAAAATATTTTACGTCAAGTGTATGAGTCGTACGATATTTGAATCAAGCACGGGCAACGCCGGGCCATGCTGCTAGTAGTAAATATTTATGTATCCTGTCAGATTTGATTATGCAAGTCAACGATTTCGCAATAAATCAGACATTAATTCACCGATGAAGGCAGCATTTTCCAAATATGCTAATATTTATATGATCGATATGTCATGTGACCTTCAGAGATAACCATATATGTGGGGAGAGAGAATGAGTGAGGGAGAAATGAAATATACACATGAAAGTTGATGTATCTGACTACGTATATATTTCTATGACTCCAAACGTTATTATATTGGATACTTCGTATTTGAAATAGACGCCCATTTTTATTTATTAGACATTGTGTATTATGTCTATCCGCCTGCGCATTCGAGAAATCTAAGTCAAGAAAAATGAGTCTCCCGACATGGATCGAACCTGGTGTCCCCCTTTATTGGGAAAACTACAATTTGATCCAGTGTGCTTTACCATTCGACCACGAAGGACGTCGCAGCAATTAATGTTCTATTTTTCCTTTTATATATATTTCTGTTTTCTATTTATTGGAACTTAATGGCTATCACCAACTATCAAATAAAATAGAATTCCTGACACTTGAACTACTTAAAGCTTTGTTGTCATGAACTACTTGACATTTTGTTGTCATTAGCTATGCTCACTGTGACACTTCCAATTATTACAACAAAATCTTGTGATGTCGGATTGCATTTTAAACAGATAGCAATCTAAGCCAACTTTTTTTTTGCATAAAACAGAAATAATTCTCCAATTACAGTCAGATGAGAGACATATCAGCAACATGTCTCTCCATCTCTGTTTAAATTTTGAAAATCATAGAACTGTGAAGCCGGTAAAGTTACTCAAAATAAATTTTCTTAAAGACTTCAGTTTCATTTTCACCTTTATATATATATATATATATATATATATATATATGTGTGTGTGTGTGTGTGTGTGTGTGTGTGTGTGTGTGTGTATGAAGTATTGTAATTATTTACACTCTTTACATTGTTCAGACTGTTGCCATATTCATGACCTTTCGGCCGTTGTACACTCCGGCCTTCTTCAGGTGATTGCAATTTCGAACTGAACCCTTTATTTCTTCCACCAGGGTAGATTGTTCTAATTCCACGTGTCATGCCACTTCCGGATGTCTCAGTATCAGTTATCCTAAATTTTTTTTTTTTTTTGTTCACTACTATTGTAACCAGGTATTGAACTCACAACTCTTTGGGTCAAGTCACTGAAATTCAAGCAACGCTTTTGTACACTGGGCTATGTGTATGAATGTTTGGCACTTATAAAACTAATATCTCAGTAATCATTTCTTACCAGAGCTCATATTAAAATTTTTTTGTTATTATTGTTTTTCTTTAGCAGTCCGTATTACTGGTTCGCATATTGTATTCATTTCTAGGAGATTTTTTCGGCCTAACATATGCGCTACTTCTTTAAGTTTTCGTATTTTCCAGTGATGTTTTCTGTCTATTATTTCAACCTAATCCCACAGTTAACGATGCTCTCTTTTTTCCCTCCATATATGGTCAGCCATGCCTGATTGCTCTATTTCCCCTCGTGTTACGACTTTACGGTGTTCTTGCAGTTTTATCTTAAGGGGGCAGCCTGTTTCTCCTTGATATAAGAAGTGTCTGCGAAGTGTTGAACCACTTATGAAGGTCGTTCAAATGTCATATGGACCCCAGATCTTTTGTATTTTCCTTCAAAGAGGGTAGGTAGATCTCTTGCGTATCTGTGCGTACAACGGCCGAAACGTCGTGAATATGGTAACAAAGATGAGGACAACAGTTCGAACAATGTAAATAGTGTATATATATATATATATATATATATATATATATATATATATATGATTTCGAATTAACAGTCTAATAATACTAAATCTTGATAACGATTTTGGTGATAGCAAAAATATTCAGTTTGACCGTTGCAGATGTTATTGTCTTTAACTAACTTAAATTTAATTCCGCTAAACAAAAAATTTATATATATATATATATATATATATATATATATATATATAGTGGACTCTCCCGTCATATTCGACGTATGAGGATCAAGAGCTCAGTTCCTAGGAACCGACGGCCAGACACCAGCACATATGATTTGATTATAGTGGTGAAGGATTTTTGCAGAACCAAACACACTTTTTGAAGGGCCAAATACAGAGTCATGGTGCATTAGGTGCCACGAGGTCGCCAAACGACCCTCCGCATGTTTTGAATTTAGAGTTGTCCTTCTCCATAGTTGCCATCCAAGTCTATAGAACACAGTCTGTCCTGCTACTTATCCATAACTGGAGGGAGAAGAAGAGGTTTAATACAATTCCCAAGTGTATTAGCATGTAAGTGAATGTAATGGGTTATATATATATATATACGTACATATATATATATATATATATATATATATATATATATACGTACATATATATATATATATATATATATATATATATATATATATATATATATATATATATATATGAATACAATCTAAGACAAAAGGAAAACTTATCATAGCTGTCGCGTTTCGTCCTCTGATGGACTTTATCAAGCCAAATGTAATGATTTTATTTTGCAATAAGTATTTATAAACAAAAGTAAAATTGTTGTTATTTTTCATTTTTTTATTTTAAGAGACGCTCATAAATATTCATCAGGTTAACTGAAATGTCTATGTAAACTATGGAGGATGGTAAATGACTGTAATTAAAAGTCTAATAAAATCCTTGCATTTGCTTTGATAAAGTTGGTCAGAGGACGAAACGCGTCCGCTAAGATAAGTTTGCCTTCTTTCTTTATTCATATTGTATATTGTTGTACAAATATATTATATATATATATATATATATGTGTGTGTGTGTGTGTGTGTGTGTGTGTGTGTGTTTGTGTGTGTGTGTTGTCTGAGGGCAACGACGCATTTGCTCTTTCTCAAATGTTCAAGAGCAGAAATCGGCAAGTACACACGACAGAAAAATTTATATCCTTTTGCTTTAAACTTATAGGATAAAGAAGAATGTGTTAGCAAATGGCTGTAAATATCTCAACGTTAGAAATTGCTGACGGAGTTATCCGCCCTTACTTATGTATCGTTTGAGCAATGTATTTCATCAGTTAGTTTCAGGGCCGTAAAATATGTAACACCCACATTCGCACGTGGATGGATATAGCATAAGTGTCAACGGACGTATTGTATTTTCCCTTTGATATGTAGTAATAGAATTGTTCTTACACAATAACACATTAGTATACAAGAAGTTTCTTCTAGAAAACATTCTAGTCAGCCATTTTTTAGCGTAACATATTCTTTGTTTTATATGCATACATACACTTACATACATTCATACACACATAGATATATGACGCGTTCGGCGGAGGAGAGGCGTATTCAACAAAAGAACGAAAATTGCTTTTCTCACTGCAAATTATTCATTATATCATATCCAAGTATACTATTTGCATTATTCGATCTTTGTCGCCGTGTTTATTACAACCCTTCGGCCGATATACGCTCCGGCCTTCTTCAGGTGGCTGGAATGTCGAACTGAAGTCTTTATTTCGCTCATAGGACCCAAAGAGTATGAGTTCAATACCCGGTTAAGACAGTGGAGAACTTGGAGAGGGGAATTAACAGGAGATAACGGATAACTGATATCCATCAAACATGTCACGTGGAACTAGAACAGTCTACCCCAGTGAGCGAAATAAAGGGTTCAGTTCGACATTCCAACCACCTGAAGAAGGCCGAAGCGTACAACGGCCGAAACGCTGTAATAAATATGGCGACAAAGATGAGGAAAATAGTCTGAATAATGTAAATAGTGTACATAATACCTCGTCTCAGAAATATAGACAGATATCCAAGTATTTTACAAAATATTGGAGCTGATTACACAATATTTCAAGCTCAAATTAGATTTATAGTTCGTAACCATACAATGAAATGAGGTAACAGAAACCGAAGATTTGTCTGTGGAATATCATTACATTATTTTTACATAATTATAGTGAAATAATTTAAGGTTTTTTGGTCGTATAGTAATTTAAATTATTCCTTTTTTACAGGCTTTATTTTTGAAATGGAATAAGATCATTCTAAATTTTAGAATTTCACTCTTGCCCATCAAAAGGACTGGAAGAAAGCGATCTAAAAACAACAATGGAAAAGAGAGGTAACAAAGCGTAAACAAAATAGCTGCAGTTTCCTCAACTTAGGAAATTTAGCATTGCAGCCAAAGTATTCGAAAATGCTGCCAATAACAACGGAGAAAAGGAAAAATACCTAAAAACAAATGGAATATAGCATTAAAATTTATATTATTTTTATTTATCTGTATGTAACTAAATACATAATTGTAAACAATGTTTCTGTAAAAGTTGATAATTTCCTGTAATAAATTCTTAAGAAATATTATTATTGTTATTATTTTACTTAAGTGTAAAGCAGTCCAAGATTTACAATTCCTTACAGCTAACCATGAAAAGAAATGTTGAACGAAATTGCCTAAAATTATTAAGCGCTTATTGGCGCCAAATTATCAAACCCACAGAACGTGTACAGGGGGTATCAAAAATACTTTTACAAACTTTAGAGGCAGGTTCCTCACACCAAAACAAAGACAAAAGTCCATATAAACATATATTCGCAAATCCTTCATTTTTGAAATATTAAGTTTTTATATATAAAACATGCCTCATTAAATAATTTAAAAAAAATTGTCTGCTAATTTAATAGGATCTTCTCGTTATTATATTATTATATAGATAGATAAATAGTTCAATGGGTCATTAAATGCTAACAAGATTTTTTATTGCTGGTAATATTTTTTTTTCAAAATTATATTTCTGGTAATTTGGTATTTTTTCAAAAACGTATTTCTGGTAATATTTTTTTCACAAAAATGTATTGCTGGTATTAAAACCTATTTTTACAATTTCCTAGTGTTTTCATCCAAGTTTGGGGATTAACTATTTGCCCATAGCTGGGAACCGAACAGGTGCTACCACCCCGAGTCAGGGTGGACCTGGGAACACCAGCAATTAAGAAATGGTTCCACGCCCCTCAAAGCCTCCTGACCAGAGGCTTTGCTGCCGGGTGTAGTTTATTGTCATACTCAGGACGTCTCATTGATGGCTTGGGAGGGGGCTTACCCTCTGTGGTGGCGTATTTTAGAGCCGCAGCTGGCAGGGCTGGGAGGTGTTTGAAAACTTTCAGATATAACTAAAAATATATCTGTAAAGGGAGAATTATCAATAAATTTATGAAAAAGTCAGACACAGATGTGATGCAAAGCCAGTCCTCTCGTAACTAACAGATTCTGTCCAATAATCTACAATAACTAGTAATTAGAACTGCACTAGATAAAAGGATTAAAGTGAACCAGTAAAAAAAAAAGATGTGGACCAGTACAAAAATTGGTTATTGCTTGATCTATAGTTTATTTCTCTGTAGTGTCAAGCTTACGGTCAAATCACGCTGAAACACCGGTTCTCGTTCGATCACCGAAGTTAAGCATCGTAGAGCCAGGTCAGTACTTAGATGGGGGACCGCTTGGGAACACCTGGTACTGTAAGCCCCCAAAGTCCAACCCTTACCTCACAGTCGATGGGGGAGTGTAAACGGTAGTGTCAGAGCTATGCCGTCCGGAACTTCGTTCCTGGTAGGGCCACCCAAGGCGGACAGGTCTGACACGCACGCCGGCTAACAAGGGCTCTGGTGAAAACCCAAGGAGCGTCTGCATCGGCAACCGGCGGCTTCTAGTCGTTCCTGTCTCTGCGTCTGTGGGAACCCCGCGGCAAGCAAGAACGTTATCCGAATAGGCCTGGGTACCCTACTTCTGTAATTTATCCCAAGAATCTTCTTCTCACAACAGGAAGAAGTCGGCTCAATCCGCCAGGGTGAATGCCGCATCACACACACACAGTGTCAAGAGAATGAGATTTAGGGTTTAATTCCAGTTTAATTCGCACCCGAACCGGTTTTGAATTATTACTTAACTTCATCTAGACTAGTTGCCAACCACGGCAAGAGAGACCGGTATGCCCTGCTGTTTAATTGGTGAGAAGAGATGGATTTATGTCTTTCCGCCAATAGTGTTTGTGAGAGAGTGAATGCAACGGAATTCGAACTCGGATCTCCAGTTCCTTCTTCCGAGCCACTAACCATTACACTAGGCCGCATATTTAATTTACGTGATTAACATTAGAAGAGAAAAGCATAGAACCGTCCGTCCAACGCACTTGCGTGATGTTAGCGATATCTCCTTTAGTTAAGGTCACTTCACCTCCATGACTCGGGACACAGAATACAAGAAGATAACATTTCGACGATGTTTCATGAATATACAAACCAGAGCGCCCCGGAAGCAACTCGCGAAAGGTTAGCCAAAATTCTATTGCCACGGGTGATAAACAGATTGTAATCTTTAATTTCCGCTGACAAGACACAACATTTTCAGAAACAGAAGCCAACAATCTCGTTGATTTATTGACTGTAAATATCTTTCATATTGCCTATACGCTAACTCTAGCGTTACCGAATGCTCCAAGACAATTTATAAAGATCCGAGATGCAAACCGGCTTACACACCAAGAGAAAATAGCTGTATGCTTCCATAATACGCCATTGAATCTATTAGGCTGTTTGGAGAAGGAGTTACGCATTTCATTGTTATGAATTATGAGTCAAACAATCAAGACAGAACCAAGGCTCAATGATACGAAACTGCGTCTAGTATTAATTCAGCATCTCTTTTACCCGACAATGTGTCGTTTATAGAAAATTTCACAGTTCATGCACTAATTTATACACAATCTGAGATAATTTATTACAATCGCTTATTTTGCTTAATGGTTTCAACTCGAATTCGTCTACAGTAATATTAGTCTTTTCTGAAAGGAACTATTTCACTGTTATAATGTATGAGTCAACCAACCAAGGCAGAAACAAGATTAAATGGTAGAAAACTGCGTCTAGAATTAGTTTATCATCTCTTCTATTATTGTGTTTGGAATGTGCAATGAAAACTCGGAGTCTAGTTCGGCTTAATGTGCCTTTATTGAACGTAACTGAAAATTCTTACAAAGAGTTTTGGCTAAGATGGCGTGACTTATTTATACAAATCATAGGACAGGGGAGGTAATCGAGTTGTCTTACCACATTCTCCCCGGCTTTGTTTTCTCCTCGTCCGACACAAATTCATCCAGGTGACTGGGTCTCTTTGACAATTGTCTGGGATCGTCACGTGACAGCTGATCTGGGCTTTCAGGTGTTACGGGAACAGTTGCCCAGAAGTATTTCGTCTCATATTTTTGTTTCCTTCTTGGAGTGGGACGCTCTGATTCTGAAAGCTGATTATCAGAGTCTGTGGTAGTATGTTCTCGTTTTGAGGGAGCTGTTCTGGTGTCAACCTCTGAATCGACACTAGCAGGGCTTGTTCCTCAGGAGAATCCAATGGCATTGTGTCGGCGTTACTATTAAGAGGGAGAGATATTGCTTCAGGGGAGAGCTGATACTCCTTCTGAATTGATAACTCACCAGCAGGGGATAAATATCTCAGAAAAAAAACGTTCAATAAATTGTAATGAAAACTCGGAGTCTAGTTCTGCTTAATGTGCCTTTATTAAACGTAACTGAAGAGTCTTGCCGTTTTGGCATAAGACAAGGGAGGTAATAGGGTTGTCTTGCCACGAAAAGGAATTACGTATTTCACTGTTACGAATTATGAATCAACCAACCGCGGCAAAGACATGTTTGAATGGTAAGAATCTGCGTCCATAGATATTTTATCATTTATTCTATCAGTTTGTTCGGAAAATAATTACAGTGCAACCCGGATATAAGAGACCCGGATATAAGAGAAACCCGGATATAAGAGATATTTTCTCTGGTCCCAAATTAGAGCCTGTGTTAATGTATATAAAATAGACCAAACCTGGATATAAGAGAAACCCGGATATAAGAGACTTCTCCTCCTGTCCCGACAACTCTCTTATATCCGGGTTACACTGTACGTATTTTCACTTATGAGTCAACCAACGTTGAAATGACAGAAGCAATTTTGAATGTTAGGAAACAGTGTCTGGAATTAGTTTATTTTCTCTTCTATTTGAGTGTTCGAAAAGTAATTACGTATTTCACTGCTATGAATTATTAATCAACTAATCAAGGCAGAACCAAGGCTGAATTTAAGGAAACTGTGTCCAGAATTAATTGGACTTTTCTATCTGACAGTGTGTAATTTATAGTGCATTTCACGTTTAATCCCATGGAAGATTATGACTCTAAACGGTAACATATTCATTATTGCTTACTGTATGAATTCCGAAAGCGTAGTAATTCTATAGAAACATTCAAAAACATTTGCGCAGTATATACGGATGCAGAGAAGGCTAAAAAAAGTCGAACTATTGTTTAAAAGTTTTAAGTAGATGTAACACATATTCCTTTTGAAATCAGCCAATTTTCTAAAATAACACGCTTCCCGCGATAGTTATTTCCTTAAATCTGATAGACATCGCTGAAGGGACCGTATAAACAAGTGAGCTCGTAATATTTGATTGGCTTGGCTTGGCTTGGCTTGGCTTGGCTTGGTTTGGTTTGGTTTGGTTTGGTTTGGTTTGGTTTACGACATATCAACCACAATGGGTTATTTAATGCCGACAAGATTTTTATTGCTGTTAATAATTTTTTTCAAAAATGTATTACTGCTAATATGTTTCTTTCCAAGAATGTACTGCTTGTAATATCTTTTTCTAAAAATGTATTGCTGGTAATAATTTTTTCAGTATCTGTCTATATTTCTGATGTGAGGTATTATAGAGGCCGGAGCGTACAACGGCCGAAACGTTGTAATAAATATGGCGACAAAGATGAGGACAATAGTCCGAATAATGTAAATAATGTAAACAATTTTTTCCTTCAAAAATTAATTGCTAGTAATAATTTTGGATAAAAAAAGCGCTGCTGGTATTAAAACCCATTTTTACACTTTTATAGTGTTTTGACCCCAGTTTGTTTTTTTTTAGGTGGGGGGGTGCAAATATTTGCGCATAGCTGGGATCCTAACAGATACTACCACCCCGGGTAAGGGAGAACCTGGGAACACTAGAATTAAGAGATCCACGCTTTTCAAAACCTCCTGATCAGAGGCCTTGCCGTTGGATATAGTTTATCGTCTTACCCAGGACGCGGATGTAGTTTATTGTCATACCCAGGACGCTTGTAATATTTAAGATGACCCTGATATACTAGCTATATTTAGGCACACAGCAAATAAAATTTCTACCTATTAATTGAAATCTAGAATTCTCTGCAATTTTTGTTTGTGCTGGAGTTTCTTCTGCTTTAATGAACAGCTTCATAATAAGAACCTAAAGCAAGGCAACAAAGCCACTAAGATCCAGGGAAGTGCTTACTTAGTATGAAGGAATATATATATATATATAAAAGACAAACATTATTAATGAGAGGGAACAATAAAAGAACAAACAATTAAAAAAAAATGAAGATAACGAATTTCACTGCGTTTAAATTTTTGAAGATCAGTTTCTAGTTAATTGGAAAGCAAGAAGCCGGAAGAGAGTTCCACGGGCGAGAAGTACGAGAAACTGTTAGCATAGAACTTAGGGTTACATCTAGCTATTTGAACTGTAAATTGATGAGACTTTGTCGCCAATCTGGTACTGTACTTAAATTCGTAAAGTCTACGTACCATAGATGAAAGTTCATCAGAACAATTACCACGAAAATATTTATGGAAAACGCACAGCTGGTGGGAAATTGACTGAAGCCGAGATGCCAGATCAGGACCAGTAATATTGCAGATTCTTCTTTGGATTTTATCTAGAATAGCTAAAAACGTAACAAATCGCCAGACCAGATGTGTCAATATTCAATGCATGGAAGACGATTTGAGATGACGCATTGTCAACAATTCTCAAATTTTAAAGAGTCTTCTTCTTCTTCTTCTTTTCTTTTCTTCTTCTTCTTCTTCTTCTTCTTTTATTATTCTTTTCTTTTCTTCTTCTTCTTCTTCTTCTTCTTTTCTTTTCTTCTTCTTCTTCTTCTTTTTATTATTATTATTATTTTTTTCTTTTCTTCTTCTTCTTCTTCTTCTTCTTCTTCTTCACTGCTTTTCATAATTCGTAGCAGTGAAATACGTAATTACCTTCCGAACACCTAAATAGAAGAGAAAATAAACTAATTCTAGACGCTGTTTCCAAACATTCAAACTTGATTCTGTCATTTCAGCTTCGGTTAACTCAGTTTTAACCGTACAATACGTCATTATTTTCCGAACAAACTAATAGAATAGATGATAAAGTATCTGTGGACTCAGTTTCCTACCATTCAAACTTGTCCTTGTCGCGGCTGGTTGACTCATAATTCGTAACAGTGAAATACGTCATTATTTTCCGAACAGCCTAATTTTATTAACAGTCATGTTATCTTGAATTTTAATTAAACCAAGCATTGCCAACTGTTCTTAATTTTTAACGTGTAAATATTCCCTGTTTCCTACCATTCAAACTTTTCACTGCAGTGGTTTTCTAATAACCAAAGAGCTGAAGGTTCGAAATCTGATGCCGTCTCATATAAACGAGACAAAAAATGATGGAGCATATTCTACCGGTTAGCGTGCCGATCATTTACTACAAATTGGCGTCATTATTATCATTCTTGGTCAAGATGGCGTAATGCAACGAAGGTTAAACTTAGTTTTCTGCTGGTGATGCGCCCCGTTGGCGGGGTGGGGATTCAGGTGGGCGAGATGGTATGACGTTGAAAGACCCGAACCTAACAATGAACCTATCGTTAATATCACCAGCTCATCTTTGGTAATGTATTAGGTTGGTGCAAAAATAATGACGTAATAATGTCATTTTTTTACGTATTTTTTAACGTAAAAAAAAAAACGACATTCTTACGTCATTATTTTTGCACCAACCTAATATATTGCGACAGACGATAACGAGAAAGGACAAGATTGTTATTGGGTGAAATTTACAGTGACATGAATAACAGCGACATCTCTTTATCCCCCGCTAGATTTGAACATTCAAATCAACAATAACGCTTAACGACTTATCCGTTTAAGGACCGACTGCACTTATGACCGACTATAAAAAAAATACCATAAAATTAAAAAAAAAAGACCCAACCACTTGGTATTGTACGTTGTAAATAAAATAAGAATAAGGGCTAGCCACTCTTATCCGACGATGCCCGTCTATTAGGGCGGCTAGTAAATCCCTGTCGCAGACGCCTGCTCAGGCATATTTTTGTTTGTTCAAAACCCATTGAACCCCACCTGAGGTTTATACTGTAACTATGCTGAGCGGACCTTAATTGCAGTTTCTGAGATTGAGTGCGTTATATAGCGTGATAAACTGTCTGGACAAGACGAGGACGATCAAACCCTCGGTCACGATGACTTATGAATTCGTGCTAGTACGACCATCGACGGCTCCCAAGAAGTTCCGATTTCATTCGCAAGGCTTGCGTCAACCCGTGGTATGGTTTTCAGGAACTTTCCAAAGGTACCGCATGTTGGGATCGCTCCCCGCCCCCACCAAGACCGATAACATCAAGAAGTCAACTTCCTGAGAAATCGCCCATGGTGAGATTCGAACCCAGATCTCTCTCTCTCTCTCTCTCTCTCTCTCTAACGAGAAAAGCAGACTTAGAAAATTTGATACTCACAGGGAATATCGACAAGCTTGAGCAAATGGGTGGTAAAACATAGAGTGGAAAGGATAGTGAAAAAAAACATTACTAAAATATTTTTTTAAATAATGTTCACCCAACACAAGGCTCAAGAGCCGCTCAAACGTGATTCCTGAAAGCGAACGTTCTAATCTTTCGGCCATATGCCCATATTATGCGAAACATTAATCGTGATTGTTTTCTCTTCAAAACGAATCAAAATAAATAAAATGAGTAGATTAAGTGAAAAAAAAAATACTTATACTGTATACAGAATATACAATCAGCATCAAGGTATAGTAGATAAAGTCGATTTTTTAATTTATTTATTCCTTTTACTGTTCTGTATTTAGATTCGTTAAATGACCTGCAAAAGCACCAGATAAGCTGTATCAATATTCAATGCATCTTAGATTGTCAACGATTCAACAAGATGCCGGAACAGTGTTCCACAGTCGAGAAGTGCGAGAGAAGGAACTATTGGCGTAGAACTTACGGTTCCATCTAGCCATTTCAACTGCCAATCTAGTACTGCACTTAAATTTATAAAGTCAAGTGACCAAAGAGGAATGCTCATCAGAAAAACTACCATGAAAATATTTATAGAAAAAAGGCACTGAGAAGTTATGTTATATCAGTCGAAACATAACTGAAGACGAAATGCCAGGTCAGGATCATAAACATTGCAGATACTTCTATGGATTTTATCAAGAATTTCTAAATACGTAGCAGAAGCGCTAGACCAGATGTGACAGTAATATTCACTGCATGGACAAATGGTAGACTTATAAATGTGTAAGATAGATTCTGGAGAGAAAAATTATTTAGCAAGACAGTGAACAAACTTTCCTACCAACAGACTTACCAATTGATTTAATATAATCTTTCTACCTGTGAATAAAAAGTTACTGTCGAGAAGTGCGAGAGAAGAAACTATTAGCATAGAACTTACGGTTCCATCTAGCTATTTCAACTGTAAAAATGATGAGATCTTGCTGGCAATTTAGTGCTGTGCTTAAATTCATAAAATCCAGTCACCTAAGAGGAAAGCTCATCAGAAGAGTTACCATGAAAGAATTTATAGAAAAGATACAGGGAGAGGCGAGTTCGTATACAAGTCAGGTTCGTTACGTTTACTTACATACAAATACCCTTTGGGAAGCTATGAATTCATCTCTTCTCTCAGCTAATGGCTGAATAGCAGAACAGACTGGATCCTATAGCCTTGGTTGGTGACCAGTCTACCGCAGAAAGAAACGGCAGCCTACTGCGGGAAAATCTGCCTAGTCAGTCATGAATCGAAAAAGACGTGAATCATATATGACACTTAAATGACTTAACTAACAGGGAAGTTATGCTAGAGTGATGGGAAGGTGACTGAAGTCGAGATGTCAGGTCAGATACACTCGACAAATCGTTATGTCATTTTTGTGTTGTATTGTGTGTGCTTGTTTATTTTTTTTTTTATTTATTTATTTATTTTTGCTCGCCCTGAAAGAATAATTTATTGGGTATATATATATATATATATATATATATATATATATATATATATATATATATATATATATATATATACGAAAATATACGGAAAAAACAAACAAAATCCTAATAAATACAAAAAGACTGTTTAAAAAATGAAAAGATAATGTCAAATAAGACGTTTCTGATAACTGAAATTCTTACCTTATGTCCATCGTCTTTTCATATTCATTAAATATAGTCTAATGTTAATTATATTTAATAAAAAAATGAAAAAGAAGATGGACATAAGAATAAGAAACGTCCTGACGCAGACATTATATTATTCATTGTCAGCATAATTGCATATTCTTTTTTTGTTTGTTTTTTCCGTATATTTTTCTTCATATTGTCGGATCTATATCCATATATTTGCTTATATATATATATATATATATATATATATATATAGGGTGACCCCAAAAAAACGGGAATTTTTGAAGTGCGTATTACCAGACATGAGCAAGTGGCAACACTGCGAGACAGTGACCTTGAGCAAGTAAACATTTCGCCATTTAGAATTCAAGATAAAATTCACAGTATTCCAGCTGAGATGTTGCAGCAGTCAATGAGGAATCTCAGCAGCAGATTTCAAGAATGCATGCGTACAGGAGGACGCCATCTACAGGACGTAATTTTTAAAAAATGAAAATTCCATCATTGTTTCTTAAATGGCATGTTTTAAGGTTTCAATTACTATGAATAAAATATTTTTGTTCCATCACTCTTGGTTTTATTGGATTGTTAAAAAGTTCCCATTTTTTTGGGTCACCCTATATATATATATATATATATATATATATATATATATATATATATATATATATATATATATATACACATACATACATACACTCACACACATCATACTCACTCCCTAATGAGCCAAATGATAACACACACCCACAGCAATACACACGCTTACACATATCATACTCACTCACTCCCTAAGAACCAAATAACACACACACAAACACTAAACAGAGACATCCCTCCAGGACCAATAAAACTGTCAAACTGACCAAAGGAATTCAGAGAAACATAGATCCATCCAGCTCTTATCTCAAATAACAACTTAAAAGAGACTGTTTGACCAACACAAGGAATGTTAAAAGATTCATGTTAAAAAGATAAAAAAATAAAAAAACAAATGAAAACTACAGACAAAAATTAATTTTCTCCATCAAGATATTCATTTCTGTAGTTTACTGCTACCAGCAAGCAGAAATATTTCTTCTCCTGATGATGGCCATTTTGGCCGAAACTAGTCGAGGAATCTAAATGAAATAATAATAATAAAAAAACCGAAAGAATATTAATCTACAACCCAGTGTGTCTGAAGATTTTAATTTTTTAATATTTTTTTATTGTTCAATATATATATATATATATATATATATATTATATATATTACAATAAACGTGCAATCAATTTACAAATACATGAATTATTCACACAAAACTAATGCAAAGGTTAATGATTTAAATGGCGAGACATCCATCTCGCAATACGGCAGAAATTTATATAAACAAGGATCAATTCATTCATAA
This sequence comes from Acanthosepion pharaonis, assembly GCA_903632075.3. NCBI lineage: Eukaryota > Metazoa > Mollusca > Cephalopoda > Sepiida > Sepiidae > Acanthosepion > Acanthosepion pharaonis. The sequence goes on from CAHIKZ030000076.1 coordinate 1,344,767, forward strand.
CGGATCTGGAGGTTTTTGTGTACTATTTGAATTGTTTGCGAGATGGATGTCTCGCCATTTAAATCATTAACCTTTGCATTAGTTTTGTGTGAATAATTCATGTATATATATATATATATATATATATATATATTAACGTAATTTCGCGATGCCTTTAGAGGTTTCGAGCGTGTTGATAAATTATTGTCACGTGACTTCCAGTCCTGTACTTTACTCAAGAAGAAAAAGAAAAAAGAAACGTCAACAGCGGAGTAATGTCAAGGGAGACAATGATGTTATCTAAACGAACCATCCAAAAGTTGCCTATTCCCATGAGAATAATGTTTACTTTTCAGGAGCCCGTCACAACTGCGCTCGTCCCTGATAAACATTCCTACCGACGTGTACGAAAAAATATCTACGCGTGTTTGTGTGTGTGTGTGCTTGCAGTGTAAGTGTTTGCGTACACACGCGTGTATGTGTACATACATACAAATGTAGGGATACATTAACAGTTTTAGTGATACATAATTTAACCATAGCATGAAGAAGCGGAGACATTGAAAATTCTTTGTTGAATAAGAGAAAAAAAAAAGGTGACATTTTTCATTTGTTTACTGATCACCCGATTCAAGGCCAAAGAGTCAATAAAGTTGCTTAATGTGGTTTGTGTTATGGCCGTAAGAGGAGGAAGCAAGTGCAGATTATGAGGATATGTAAGATCGATAACGGTTGACCCTAGACATGAAGAGCTTAAGATTGTTGCATGAAAGATTTCCAAGCAACGACAAACTCGTGTATACGAGACACTGCAGCTCGTGACGTCAAACATGACCGCACGAGAGTGAAAACGAGAAGTATTAAGTATGGAAAGCTGTTGGTATAAACCAATGGCTTCTGTTATCAATTATAGGCATTTAAGAATGTTTGCGGAGATTTCATAGTTTATTTTGTTCAGGTTAGGTTTCAACTGTTTTATGTATATAGCTTCAAGAATTTTTAGTTTTTGTTTTCATGTTTAAGTATAGTTGTGTTTTCAACGAGGGTTTTCCGGAATTGTGTACGCGGCCAGGCATGTTGTTTTAAATGCCTAAAAATGTTAGAGTTATCATTCAAATGTAGAGTCAAGCATCGTGAAAGCGAGTTTGTGGTGTGGTATACAAGATTTTGCCGTTGCTTGGAAATCTTTCATGCAACAAAAACAGATTATCATTGTTTTATCCGTGTATTGTTTAATATATTGAAATCTAATTGTCATCTTTGATAATGGCTTATGTAAGCCGAAAGCTTAGATAGGATTAAAAAAAAAAACATGTATCAATATGGCGATTTTCTTTCAGTGATAATGTTATTAAGCTTATCAGACAATATGAAAGGAATTTACTTAAAATAAATCGACAAAACTTGTCTATATTATTTAATGAAACATGCATCAATATATATATATATATATATATATATATATATATATATATATATATATGATATAATTATTTTCTTTTTTAAAATTATAATGTGTCTTGGGAAATTAAAGCCCAACCATCCCTAATTAAAATAGATTGAAATTTCCTTAACCTTAACAACTCAAAATATTAAGATTGTCTGCGCTTATAAATTTACATTTCTTCGAAAGTTATTCCTAGCATCGCTTGACAATGCAACGAACTCTAGATTTTAATTTTATTTTTTTTTATAATTAAATTTACAATTTTAATTTCAGTCTTGAAACATAGAAATTTCTATGTCAAGATGGAATCATACTTTTTAAAAAGAAAATAATTATAATATTTTGCTCTAATGTTTGTATCGAGCACTGTTTTTTTAAAAAAAATAACTGCTAAGAACACCGGCTTATAAATCTTACTGTTTTTTCTTATTATTTTATATATATATATATATATATATATATATATATATATATATATATATATATATATATATATGAATGAATGATATAAATATGATAAATACAGGTCAAATATATGTCGGAATCCGACAGGTTGAGAAAATGTAGAACAAATAGAAAAGGTCTATCAATATAACATGTTTTACTTTTATTAAAGTTTTGCCAGACAAAAAGAGAGAAACTCTGGTATTAAAACCATAGATAATTCTATTTGTACGGAAGCTTGTGAAGATTCTTGTATGTCTAAGAGGGCATTGATGGTAATGTGTATTCGTGATTGTGTACATGTGTCTGTCTAGTGGGAGTTCTAATGTCTTTATATTTGTGCGATCAGCCAGCGCAGCGGGGTGTCACTTCATTCTAATCTATGGCTGATCTTTTTAAGCATGTATGCTTTGTATTGGATAAAGATAAGTTAGATTCTTTAAGTTTTAATGCGCGTGTTACGTGACTGACCAATGAGAACTGACTCAAACAAAATTGAAAATACCAGTGTTTCTGTCTTTTTGTCTGCTTTCTCCCAATCTCTGATGAAGCTTTAATAAAAGTGTAACATGTTCGAGTGATATACATTTCTTTATTCTATAATATATATATATATATATATATATATACATATATATATATATATATATATATATATATATATATATATATATATATATATATATATATATATATATATATATATATATATATATATATATATATATATATATATATATATATAGTACGAAACCGAGGGCGAACCATACCATATTCTGTAGTGTGCAGATAGGGGTGATTCACACCATATTCCGTAGTGCATAGACCGAGGGAAAACTTGGTCAAGAGCTTGGAGGAGATGGGCGCCGCCAGCCTATCTGAAAGCCCATTAAAAGATCATGTGAAAGAAAAATCAAAATCTGTTTCTTCTGCCCTAAGCAGTCGAGGGATTGATGTTGATTATGATATATATATATATATATATATATATATATATATATATAAAATAGCAGAATTGAAGATATAAGGAAAATCGTTACAATGCCAATCTTTCTATTTAGAAAATTTTATTATGTGACCACAAAAATCCAGCGAGACACCACCAAATATGATGTTTATTGAATTAGTCACATCGTAATATTCTCCAGAGAGAGGTCAAAATACAATGTAGTTTACTACGTTTATTTTTACATAGGTAAAACTATTTTTTTTTTTTTTTGCAAATTAACCACAAGGTTTTTAAGCCGGAAAGTTCCGATGGTTACTATTTCTTTTTCGGAATTGTCATTTGCTTTGAGAATGCTTATTGCTTTGGTTTGGTTTAGTTTGTTTAACGGCATATCAACACCTCAATGGGTTATTTAATTTCGACAAGATTATTATTACTGGTAATATTTTTTCAAAAATGTATTGCTGGTATTAAAACCTATTTTTACACTTTCATAGTGTTTTGACTGCAGTTTCTTGGGGGAGCACTAATTGCCTATAGTTGGAACCCTAACAGGTGCTACCTCCCTGAGTCAGAGTGAATCTGAGAACACCAGCAATTGAGAGGTGGTTCTACGCTCCTCAAAATATTCTGATCAGTGGCCTTGCTCTCGGATGTAGTTTATCGTCTTACCCAGGACGCGGATGTAGTTTATCGTCGACAGGATTGTATATGGGGTAAGCTTTTCGATCGATATTTATCAAAAAGAACTATTGATAATTTTTAAAATATATGATACAAATAATAATAAAAACGATAGAAAATGTTTTAAAATTAAGTCTTATCTAAGAATTACTTTTATAATATTTTATATCGTCGTTTCTGTCATCTCTTTCAAAATTTATCAATGGATGTTGGTTGAAAAGTTGGCCGCATGAGAACTTACGCCATCTTTTTATTTTGTTTTCGGCAGTAATTATCAACATGTCTTCGCTTCTGGGTGTATTAATGTCTTATTTATATGTATTTATATCTATTTTTTTGTTATTACTATAAGATTAGCCCTAATGTATTCGATATAGGAGAAGGAAATTAAACAGCATAATCTGTGCTAGGAGTATAACACCGGAAGTTGCTACAAAAGCAAATATTAACTTAAGATCTCAAGTCATGTGCTTAAATAACTGAGTCAGATTCTCATATCAATGTCACGCATGGCGTCCAGCTCTTTCGGGAATGTCTAAACTATCAGCTTTATCCAATCGTTTTCTCAAATGAATAATCAGAAATGGTTTCAAGTAAATGAACCCTGTTGATCTGAGAGAGGAGTGTATTTCGTCGGACATTGCAGACTGATGCTTCAGAATCGTAAGTAAAGAACTTCAGTAAATTAAAAGACTGGGTTGTTAGAAAGACCGGATCACTTGAAGACTTCCAAAAGTAGCAACAGCTAAAATGGACAGTGCGTGTCACTCAAAGAGAAAATAATGAAATAATCAAAATATAGACTTCCGACACTAGCTTAAACAAAAATGGAAACTTCCGGCAATGCTAAAAAGAGCAATAACATTGTACTTAAGAAGCTTATTTTTTGGAAGAATATTTTACACCAAAATTCAAACCTCCGAATCGCGAAGAGCTTTTTGTTTACAATAATATCCACCCTCCACAAGGCCCAAGAGCGACTCGAAGTAGAGGTTTACAGAGTAAGAGGTAAGGGGCAGAATTTATGAGGATAGGGGGAGAAGAGCTGCAAAGGATTGTAATTTGTCGCCTACGTCCCGAAGTGACACGTCAAACAGAAGAAGATTTGGAATTGAATCAGTACTCAGCTCCAAATTCTGAGAAACAGAAATCAATGACTTTCGCTTCTCCTTTTGCAACTAATCTGTTTTCGTTTCAGATTTTAAATGTACCAAGTGGTAACATTAATATGTGGGGAAATATGTGGGGTAGCCCACAATGAATAACCCATAATGAATTAAAAATGGCTCCAATGAATAACTCAAACTATTCGATAACCCATAATGAATTAAAAATGGCTCCAATGAATAATTCAAACTATTCGATAACCCATAATGAATTAAAAATAGCTCCAATGAATAACTCAAACTATTCGATAACCCATAACGAATTAAAAAATGGCTCTAATGAATAGTTCAAACTATTCGATAACCCATAATGAATTAAAAAATGGCTCCAATGAATAACTCAAACTATTCGATAACCCATAATGAATTTTCTAAAATAAAAAAGTGAGCTCCAACGAATAAATCAACCTATTCGATCTGAACGTAACTGATAATTTTGATATTAACAGTGACCACAAAAATCCAGCGAAACACCACCAAATATGATGTTTATTGAATTAGTCACATCGTAATATTCTCCAGAGAGAGGTCAAAATACAATGTAGTTTACTACGTTTATTTTTACATAGGCAATATATTTTTCCTCGCAATACAAATAAAGAAATATTTTGCACATTAAATAGTAAAAAAAAAACTTCAGAAAGCAGGAGCAGTTCCTAAAAATATAAGTAAAAAATATAAGTAAAAACTACAAGTAAAAATGTAAGTAAAAACTAAAAACACATGGTTCTCTCCATTTGCCGAAATTTGTAGGTGACTGAATCATATTGTCGGCTGCTGATTTAGTTAGAGATGCTTGTTGCCATGGCAACGAGTTTTCCTCTTTCCCTTTTCTTGTTCCGATTGTCTTTTTCTTTTTCGTCTTCCGCTTAACACAAACCAAAACTATGGAATTGCATTAAAAAGATTTACACACAGTTCGCTCTATCCACAGCTATAGAAGGGCCTCCCTCCATTTTTCTGTTCTCGCTCTCTCTCTCTCTCTCTCCCTCTCTCCCTCTCTCTCTCATTTAATTGGATTAATATTGGCATAAGGATATTTTCATGGAGCTCCCATTGAAGAGTAATCTTGTTTAGCAAACTAACCCTTTGAAAATTAGCAAAAACATCTACGACTCATCGCAAAGCGCACATTGCAACAGGAAGATTTAAAATGAACCATCAATAGTGAAGCCCTTAAGATCATGAAAGCGAACTTTGCAAAGAAAAATGTTTTGAAATGCATGCTCAATAATACAGCATCTGCGTCCCTGAAAGCTTACCGGAAAACAAACTGGTTAATTTACAGATTATGGCCCGCGCTTAGTTTGTAATAAAAATTTCCCGAATACTTGCATTTAGATGTAAATGTTCATGCTTCATTCGAAAATGACTTGATAGATTTATTAAAATCTATCGTTTTGGAGTTATCAACAGTAAAATTTCGGATTCATTCGCGTAGCGGCAGCCATTACTAGCGTTGTTTGCATACATTTGCTGTGAAAAAGCTATGAGTGGATATTCACTTGTCTTGATTATTGCGCACGCAATATAGTTCTCTTGCGCAGTAAAAAAAAAGTCGTTAACTGTTTTCATCCGCCCTTAGCTTTCCGAAGCGAATGTATGCAAACAACGCCAGTAATGGCTGCTGCTAACGACGCGAATGAATCCGAATATTTATTGTCGATAACTCCAAATCGGTAGATTTTATCAAATTTATCATGCCAGATTCGAATTAAGCATGTACATTTACATGTAAATTTAAGTATTCGGGAAATTTTTATTGCAAACTGAGCCCGGGTTTTCATCTGCGAATTAACCAACAAACTTTGCAATGAAAATCGACCACACTTTACTTCGCTATACACAAACATGTGACATTTTCACTATCGAACAAGTAGTTCGCCGTTACCTTTCATACGTATTCGCAAAAGCGGTGGCTTTTACTCTGTAACCCTCTACATCGAGTGGCTCTTGAGCATTGTACAGGGTGAACATCATCGTAAAAAAAAAAAGAATAAAAAAGACTGGGTTGTTAGAAAGTTCGTTTTTGAATTCTTACGTTAACTACCGCTTATTGGGCACAGAATCCTCGAGGCCGACAACGGCTTGAATAAAAAAAAAAGTTGTTTGAATGAAATAAGCCTAACTGACTAAAATAGTGATGAAATCTAATCACAATATTTTCACAAATACACCACAGGCCTCATTAAAGAGTCCGATCATCATCTTCTTACTGTATCCATCGTTAATTGTAATTAGGTTGAATATTAATTGCCTATCGAGGGTAGATCTAGCACAGTAATAAGCAAAGTTACTTTATTCAAATTATTAGTTGTTATTCTTACGTTTTCTTTGAATTCAATCCTCGCCATTGTAATTATCGACCATAGGACGTGTGTTCATCAATTCTACCATTGAATAAAACTTTTATTCAACTATCCAACTCTTAAACTATTGACTTATCCGAACATCTTTTTTTCAACAACTTTCTGAAGAAGTCCGGATAATGGAGGAATTACTGTATTGCAATCTCGTCATAATATTTTGACAAGTAACCCTCAGGCATTATTGAACAAGTAGACCACCATAATTGAACTATTCTTCCAGATGTATCCAGCGTTAATTGTAATTAGGTTGAATATTAATTGTTTACTGAAGGCGGATCAAGCACAATAATAGGCGGGGTTATCGTATTTTAAATCTGTTATTCTTAGGGGTTTTTTTTTCAATCCAACCTTCGCTGCCGTAATTAACAGCATTTTAGTCAAATCTTCGTCTTCCTCCAGGATTGTGTGCCTGGGAAACGGTAGACAAGTCATATCGTCTTTTATGTATTACGTTATGGCGGTGGGAAAGTGATGGAAGACAAGATAGATAGATAGATAGATAGATAGATAGATAGATAGATAGATAGATAGATACAGACTGAGACAGACTGAGATAGATAGATAGATAGATAGATAGATAGATAGATAGATAGATAGATAGATAGATATGAACAGACTGAGATAGATAGATAGATAGATAGATAGATAGATAGATAGATAGATATGAACAGACTGAGATAGATAGATAGATAGATAGATAGATAGATAGATAGATAGATATGAACAGACTGAGATAGATAGATAGATAGATAGATAGATAGATGACAGATGAGATAGATATGACAGATGAGATAGATAGATAGATAGATAGATAGATAGATAGGATTAAATATGGATCGAAATCCGACAGTATGATAAACTAAAGTAGAAACATTTATCAATCTAACATGTTTCGCTTTTATTAAAGCTTCATCCAAGGATGAGATATAGAGAAAAGACTAAATAAATTTTAGAGTTTTTACTTTTGTGTTGTTTGATTTTTATTCGTTAGCCATGTTTCACGTGCATTCGATTCGTTAAACAAACGTTAGTATAATTTAAGGCGTTGGGGAATTCAAGGGGTGAAATTAACGTATTCCAAGCCTAACTGAAAAAAAAAGTAAACGTTGCTTCATATATATATATATATATATATATATATATATATATATATAAGTGTATAATAATTTTAGTTTATCTATGTGGAGTTCAGATGCTAATGTATATCGTACTAAGGATGCTAAGGATATCATGGACCGAGCATGTGAGCAACGATGAGATCTTAGAGAGGTTACAAACAAGGAGGAGGCTTATACTTAATATCAGGACGAGGCTGCTGAGGTTTCTGGGACACATAATGAGGAAGGAGGGCCTGGAGAATCTGATACTCACGGGTTGGATAGAGGGAAAGGGAGACAAGGGTAAACAACGCGTGACATACCTGGCGGACTTAAGCAAGTGGATGACAACGTGGTCTAGGGGAGGAAGCAGAGGGGTGTAACTTGTTGAGAGCTGCAAGGGATAGGGAGAGGTGGAGAGCCATGATCGCTTACGCCCTGAAAGGACATGTCACAGAAAAATAAAGAAAGAAGTATCTGTGTGTAGTAGTAGTAGTAACAGTAGTAGACAGTATATTTTATGTTTTTTCTCCTGTTGATAGATAATGTATAAAATTAGATATGAAGAAACTAAGATAAATAGATTTGAACAGATTTACAGAGAGAGTGACAGAGAAATAAATACACCGAGATTAAGAGAGAATGACGTTAGTGCTTTATTTCGCTTATGCATATCTAAGCAAATGGCTATCTTTATTTAATTAGGCATCTTTATAAATGCTCCGACAATTACTTCATTTTCTGTACAGTCATTTCCTGCGGTAGGAACTGTACAATGAATTCTCGATTAACAAACTAAACACTTAAATACGCATGCGCGAAGTCAAGAGGACATAACTCTGAGAGGCTAAATGGGAGTACGAGAATATCCTGACCTTCAGTCTACACAATCAGTTCCAATCTCTTTTTGAATAAATGGCGGGAAATTGATCAAGTTAAGTGTTCCGGTACTGATGATTGTTTCCGGTATTGATGTTCGTGTGAATAAGCGTTTAATTTCCTTGAAACAAAAGACACACTCGATTCTGTTTTATTTCTTTTTTTTTTCACATTCAGAATTGTAGGTTTTTCTCCCATTTTTTGCTGTAAAATTTGTTTATCTTTATTAAGACTAATAAAACGTCAATTCCCCCCACCAAAAAAAAAAAAAGGTTTAATTATTTTGTGCAAATCGTTTTGCGTTTATTGGTTAAATTCGCAGAATTTCTGGCACACGAAGGAATGTTCGATTATTATAAGACAGAAAATTCTCTACTCAAGTATTTTATGCTTGTAGATATTTATTTAAATTTCTATAGCACAAGACGATTGCAATAAATGAATTGCAGGACAAGTTTTGTTAAATATCGCTCAAGAATTCGTATTTATACATAAAGTAAACATACAAATAGTAAAAACACACACACACACACACACACACACACACACACATATATATATATATATATATATATATATATATATATATATTGTGTATTTAGGCAGCAATCCTTCTTTCATGCAAGCTTTATTAAATACGACAGACAAAGTGTTTTGTCTATATTTCTGAGATGAGGTATTAAGTACATTATTTACATTATTTGTCGCCATATTTATTACAACGTTTCGGTCGTTGTACGCTCTGGCCTTCTTCAGGTGGTTGGAATGTCGAACTGAACCCTTTATTTCGCTCACTAGGGTAGACTGTTCTAGTTCCACGTGCCATGGATGTCAGTTATTAGTTATCTCCTGTTAATTTTCCCTCTGAAAGTTCTCTACTTCCTTAACAGGGTATTGGACTCACACTCTTTAGGACACATGGCACAGTGGATAAAGGCGTTGGTTAGATCCAGTGACAGGACCCAAGCGTGCAGGAGGATGAATTCTCGCGCGCTCTCTTGAGGAAATCCATTTTCAGTTAACAGTAAATATAATTCATCCATGTTAATGGCTAAAGGTATATCAGAAAGCGCTTGGAGAAATAAAACATTTGGACAGTTTTTGTATAATTTATCTACGGAAAAGAAAAACAATTAATATCATATGAGAAATTATATAAAAAACCTAATCAAAGTACCTTGTCTCTCATATTTAATGAAACCTGCATATATATATATATATATATATATATATATATATATGTGTGTGTGTGTGTGTGTGCTACAGGTAAACAGTTTGAGGTCACCTTGTATTTCATAAAACACCCCTTAAAATGAGATACTGTTGTAGTTTTTTTTTTAAATTAAAAGGTAAAATTTCAGTAACTACAGTGCATTTGCTTTTGACAAAAAATAAGCACTTAAATATAAAAATTATTATACAACAGCATCATATGGTTTTCGTCAATAAAACCACCACCTGACTTAATTATCGCTTTACAAAATCTTAACATTATTTCCAACAGTTTTTGAAGGAAAGTAGATAACAGATCTTCCCAAAGTATTCTTCATGCACTGAAAAAGCTCACACTCACGCCTTGGTTATTTTCTTCGAACTCTCCTATTGAATTCATTACATACTAATTCGATTGAAGAGAGGTCAGAAGATTGAAGCAGCCAAGGTATAAGTTACAAAATTTAGCTTGACGTGCCTTTACAGATTTGGCCACAGCGAAGCGTTCGGTTACTTCGGAGCAAGTCCGGTCCATTCTCCGCTGGTGGTGAGCCTTTTCTGAACTCACATGATTTTTATAAACCAATGAGAGACCGCCGAACATTATGTGACTAATCTCTCTATATAGGAGCAGACGAATTTTACAAACCCAACATACAGTTTGATGCGCTATAAATGCATGGGACCTGTTAAATCATCAAGTCTATAGCTGAATGATAAAACAGTATTTATATTGCACTAATTTTTTAATACGTTTTACTTCTTTGTTAATGCACTTAACCGAACTCTTTCCCGTTCATCACATAGCTCAAAGTGAAGTGAAAAATACAGATAACAATTCGGCCAGTATTAATATTAGGCTAAAGATGCAATTGATCAATATATACACTACAGGAAAACCTAGAGCCATCCTGCATTTATTTTTTAAAAAAGCTCCTGAAAATGAGATATTTTGCATATTTTTAAGTAAAAGATAAAATTTCAGTAACTAAAGTGTATTTGCTTTTATTTTAACAAAAATAAGCACTTAACTTTTACAAATTATAATACAACAGCATCATATTTTGTTTTCGTCAATAAAACCACCACCTGACTTAATTATTGCTTAATAAATTCTTAAGAAAAGTAGATATCAGAGCTTCCCAAGTATTTTTTATGCACTGAAAAAGCTCACACTCACGCCTTGGGTATTTTCTTCGAACTCTCCTACTGAATTCATTACATACTAATTCAACTGAAGAGAGGTCAGAAGATTGAAGCAGCCAAGGTATAAGTTACAAAATTTTTTTTTTTTTTTTTTTTGACTCGAGGTAATTTTGACATAATATAGAAGAGTATTTTGTATCATTGTCTTGTCAAAAGGGAATTTTTTCGATTATACGTAAACCAGATGATATAGCAAGTCTTTGCAAAATCGATTGATATTGTTGTTTTTTCATGATTACGTTGACCTGAATCAAATCTCCAGCCATTTTCGTATTCTCAAAATGTCTACCGAAGAGTAAATGGTGAACACAAAATATAATGATACTCATAGAAAAAAATCCAACATTTTGCAAAATCTATTGTGGACAGAAGATTATTCGAAATTTCGAATGTTTTGCTAATAAGAGGAGCCTGTAGAAAAACTGAAAAAATAAAACCAAAAGCGACGTGGTGAGTGAAATTTTATCTTTTATCAAAGAAAAAAAAAAAGAAAAGAAAAATCTTATTTTAAGTTGTTTTTTTTTTTTTAAAGAGATACAACGACTCAAACTTTTCCCCATATAATATATATATATATATATATATATATATTATATATATATATATATATATATATATATATATATATATATATATATATATATATATATATATATATATTTGAATTTGAATAACAAGCAAAAATATAAATTTTTATAATATGTGTAAATATCTAGTCTTTGCTTGAGGAAGGTCATGAAACCAGAAACCCGTGTAGTAGAATTATAGAAAATAGCGTATAATATATAATTTAAAATTAAAAAAAAAATCCACGTTTCAACCAAAAAAACGTGTTTATATTCTTTTTAAAATATACACTTTTCTGTCGGTGGAACAACTATAACCTCTTCCATATATATATATATATATATATATATATATATATATATATATGTGTGTGTGTGTGTGTGTGTGTGTGTGTGTGTGTGTTTGAAATAACGATATATATTTTTTATATATCAAGAGCAATGTTAAGGAAATTGTATGACAAAGTGGAAAAAGTTTACTTGTGACGCGTTTCGTCCTTCAAGACTTCATCAGACTAAATTTGTGCTATTGCTAGGACTACACATGCACAAGAAGATGGGTTCTGAGGGGTTTTAGAATTAGTTTCTTTTTTTTTTGAATTTTTAAAATTTAATTTAGAGTCCTTTTTTTTCTTAATTTAGAGTCTTTTTCTTTTTCTTTCCATCATTTTTGTTAGTAGGTATTCTACACTGTGATATTAGATCTGCCAGGAATGGTAAAATGTTGTAATAGCCCCGGCGCAAATTTACTATAGATGACTTTACAATCAAGGCACTCTGTAGACATTGATCGCAAGGTCGTCTATAGTAAATCTCCGACCATCATGAAGATGTTGACGTTCCACATGATCTCCAAACAAAAGGTTAGGTAGGAAACGGCCCATCAATCAGGTTGATGTTTTATAAAAGATTTTGTAAACGTTCATCGACAACAGCAATGGCAACTGTTTCCTTACAAGGAAAAGGCTAATATTACGATTACCATAAATAGATGGAACCCGTCACTATAATAATTTATTAATTTTATTAATAGTTTTGTTATATAGCGTACCTATGAACACTGATAGCTATGTCCCAATCTTCATAAATACGTTGGACACTATTGTAAGTTGGGGTAATATGGTGTCTAAGTAGTCCACCACTAGCAGTGGTTTACCTACTTCACGGCGAGTATTGTATTTTGTTGATGTTATAAAGATTTCATTTCCAAGCTCCGTTTTCGTTATTTCTCATTCAGTAACCTTTCCTAGGTTACAACAATTTTATTAACTTTTTTTATTAATTTTTTTATTAATAAATTATTAATATTTTTTTACTCGCATCCCTTTCTATGATTCAATTATAAAAAAAAAATTATCTGATGCCTATAACCGAACAATTTCAAAATGGATTACGTGATTACTCACTTCTACAAGAAAGAACGGGTTTATCCCTATGGGATTAAAGTCCGTTGATTGAGCTTCAGAATTTGAATGATATAAATTATAAATAATTAATTCTAGGCAACAATAATTAAATAAACAAGTCTTAACACAATTTTAAACCATCACCACGAGACCGCGATCCTCAAAACGGCCAGAATATACTCAGTACCTGAAGATTGCAAGACCGCATGAAACTCTGAGTCGTGCTATCGACATTGGATATTATGTATATTCATATGCATCATATATATATATATATATATATATGTGTGTGGTGGTGGGGGGGTGAAAAGTGGGTGTATATAAATATAAATAAATATATATATAATTATTTATATATTATATGCATGGTACTTATTAGAAAGCGCTCAATATCAGAGATAGAGCTAACATATTTGGTTGGATAGATGTGAGTTTGGGACCCTGGGTTTCACGCTTTTGCGATTGCAAAAGCGTGAAACCCAGGGTCAAGCTCACATCTATCCAACCAATATATATATATATATATATATATATATATATATATATATATATATATATATAACTTATTTGCAGGTTTCTCCAATTTGTTCGTTATTATCGTGTTTATTACAGCTGTCATATTTTATAGACTTAATATAAAAATAACTTAACCTAAACTTTATAAATTTAAGCGCAGTACTAGATTGGCGGCAAGGTCTCATCATTTATTAAGATGTATTGGATAGATGTAACCGTAAGTTCTATGCTAATAGTTTCTTTTCTCGCACTTCTCGCTTGTGGAACTCTCTTCCGAATCCATGCTATCCAGCCAACTTTGATCTTCAAAAATTTAAATGCAATGTCAATCGATATCTTCTGTCTTCTTGATTCCTTTTATATTATTGATCTTGCTCCTTAATACGGTTTCATTTTTCCCCTATTCTTAGTGGCTTTACGGGAGGATAAGATTAAAAAGAAAAAGGAAAAAAAGACTTCAAAGATTAATGTTTTATGTGTAACTTCTTTTAAGCATTGTGTATGATATCTGTTAACAAATTACTTTATCTTACTACCTCATCAAATGATGAGCGGATATCTGTGAAACTTTAAGCCGGGAGACAAGTTTTGAACTTTTTATTTGATTTGTTTACGTTATATATCTTGACTGATTTCAGAAACTAAGCAACAACGCCCATAAGAATGAAATAACAACTACGAGAAACGCCTCTTATACAACACAGTTGAGGATACAAAATAGAAATACACGCATACAAAGTAGACTACCGTAAGGAAAAACAGACGGACGTTTAAACTTGTACTAAAGTTTTATTCAATGTAATTTGAGTGAAATTTGCGTAGTGAGGTCCGACTATTTCTTTTATAGTCGAGGATTTCGACCGGGAGACAATTATGGTTGCCTGGGGCTTACGGCCACACCACGCTGGAACACCAGTTCTCGTCCAATCACCGAAGTTAAGCAACGTCTAGCCTGGTCAGTATCTAGATGGGTGACCGCTTGGGAATACCAGGTGCTGTAAGCTTAAATGTGCCATTGGTATGGCCAAATTACGTTGAAAGACTAGTTCTCGTCCAATCACCGAAGTTAAGCAACATTGAGCCAGGTCACTTCCTAGAGAGGTTACCGTTTGGGAATACTAGGTGCTGTAAGCTTGAATGTACCGTTCGTATTGATTACGGATATATTAAGTTGAAATACCGGTTCTCGTCCAATCACCGAAGTTAAGCAACGTCTAGCCTGGTCAGTATCTAGATGGGTGACCGCTTGGGAATACCAGGTGCTGTAAGCTTAGATGTGCCGTTGGTATGGCCAAATTACGTTGAAAGACTAGAGTGCTGTAAGCTTGGATGTACCGTTCGTATTGATTACGGATATATTAAGTTGAAAGACCGGTTCTCGTCCGATCAACGAAGTTAAGTAACGTGTAGCCTGGTCAGTATCTAGATGGGTGACCGCTTGGGAATACCAGGTGCTGTAAGCTTGGATGTGCAGGTGGTGTAATGGATAATAGGTTGCAATTGTTAATCGAAGAGCCGAGTTCCAATTCCAGTTGGGTTTGTTATATTCACTTAGGCACAAATAGCCTTGGGAACGGTATGAATCCACCTCTTCTTTCCCCATCTATGGGTTAATTAGTAGAACTTGTGTAACTAAACTATAATTATTTCCAAAAATAATATAAAAATTGGATTTCGGCATTAAGTAACGTACAGATGTTGATATGCCGCCAAGCAAAAACAACAACAAACTATGGTTTCCTTCCACCACAACTACATAAGATTTTAGAAACATTTAGTGGAGATATGTATTTATTTCTAAAAATTCAAATTAAGACCCTCCGACTTCATTGCATTTGTTGAAGAGCACCTTCTTGGCAGCCCTTGTCTCAATTGAAGATGTTTCCGTCACAGCCTCTTTCATCTTCTCCACGTCCTCAAAACATTAATCCATAAGTAGTGTTGGTCATTTGAAAAATTTCTGATGTATTTTTGCCGAGATTTCTTTTAATCAATTTAATCCAGGCAAGGGGATAATGCCACTAAGACGCAAACGGTTACCGTGAGTGAAACAGAATGAGAAAACTTTAGCGAGGAAAATATGATGTGATGTGGCAATATGATTTGTAAATATCTCTGAGAAGTCGTCCGTAAACCTCCCTGTCTTGTGCTAACTCACGAGAGTGTTGCAGGTCTTCCTAGTTCTTCAAAGTTTTACGGGCAATAGCAGAATTTTATTGATAGTTCCTTTAATGTCCTTGTTGATTGTGTCTACTATGGTTGTTCGTCCAGTATCAATAGATGCTATATTCTTCCATTTATCATTGATAACAAAACCATTTCCAAAACGTTTATAGCTTGTTTCCAAAGCGATTAACATGTGCAGTCTAAGTCAGGTATTAATATCAAATCCTTCTTTGATGTTGGTTTCTTGGAGACAACATACCTGAATGTTATAACTTTCAACGTCCCGAGCCAATAATTCATCTAGAATTATTTTCCATTATCCCAAGTTTCATATTCCATAACAGTCCTTTATCAAAATTTAGCTCTTGAAGTCAGATGTTTATATAAAGTCCTTGTTCGATTTTGGTTTCTTGGAGACAACATACATCAATGTTTTTTTTTCTCTTCTTTTTACAAGTCTTCTAGCATTAAATGTACCGATGATAGAATCTGTATAGGTATTTGGTGGTTTCTACTAAGTTGTAAATACCCTATATGCTGGCCTGCAAGGCGACTGGGCGTATAAGACGACCTTCAAATTTTAAAGTTAAAATATAAGTTTCGGGCTATATTCACCATACTATACGACCCTGTCAAATCGTATTTTAAAAATATATTGTATTGAATTTATTAAATTAATTCATTAAGTATATACTTTCTTAAATTCTTATGAAAAAAAAACTGTAAGGAGATGTTGTCATGTTATCTACCACAATCTACAATACCTTATGAATTAGTTGCTGCGTTTTCGGTAGGCTATTACAGTAACCTGAATTACTTTTCCCGCTAACCATCCACTCGTTCCGCTGTTCTCGAAGGTGATCTTTAAATGGCTTGTTGAGACACATCCAGTCGTATTTTTGTTAACGTCATCGAAAAAAAAAAGGGTGCGAGATGTTGTCAATTAACTACCACAATCCACACTCACCGTTACTCCTACCATAGTCCACCAAATACATTCACCGTTACCCGGTAATCATAACACGATCTCCTATGCTAACAATTTACCATAAACCGCAGGATTTAACGTTCACATTTTATACCTGGACTGCCGCCTATTTTTGCGGGTCATTATTTAAAATTCAAAGATCGCCTTGTACGCCGACATTTACGGTATGTAGTTGTCAACTTTTAATGCCTGACCACCGGAGAAGTCATTACCTTCTCATCCCAAATAAATCACGTAAATCTTTTTTTCACTGAATATTTACATGCAACCGTCAGAGAACGATTTCCGAAACGTTTCGCCGGGATTAATGTCGTCGCTTCTCTAAATATTTTCAGATTGAAAATCTTTTTTTTTTTTTTTTTTTTTTGTGAGGGAATTGTACTTAAAATATGTTCAGGTTACACAGTGTATCTGGTCTTTTATTCGGAAAAATTGGACGAGATTCTGAAAACTTTCAAACTTTCACTCAACAGACCGAAAATAGAAAGGATGCAGCAAAGGTCCAAAGATGAAAGGACAAATATATATATATATATATCAAGATAAAGTGTAAATGCAATTCGTTTACTTTTAGTTCGGAAGCGTCGATTGTTTTATAAACCAAAGAAAATGAAGTGCAAACCTGAATGTCTTTTGTTCGCTAAATATGAACTCAGAAATATCTTAGACAATAAACTTAGACCTTCGCATTCGCAAAAAAAGACGGAGTATCAAAAGGACGGGTTTTTCCATTGACACCGCTATTATTTTAACTCCCTTCACTCCTCAGCAATGTTTTCAGTGACACCGCTATTATTTTAACTCCCTTCACTCCCCAGCAATGTTTTCAGTGACACCGCTATTATTTTAACTCCCTTCACTCCCCAGCAATGTTTTCAGTGACACAGCTATTATTTTAACTACCTTCACTCCCCAGCAATGTTTTCAGTGACACAGCTATTATTTTAACTACCTTCACTCCCCAGCAATGTTTTCAGTGACACAGCTATTATTTTAACTACCTTCACTCCCCAGCAATGTTTTCAGTGACACAGCTATTATTTTAACTACCTTCACTCCCCAGCAATGTTTATTTCTTTAAAAAGCGATGATTAGAATTGTAATAAAACCTAAATATATGAAAACCAATTTGCACATTTTTCTTTGTTCTTGAAAATTTAGAACAAATTATTAGATTGTTTGCCGATGTTTTGCAAATCATTTTAATAATAAATAAATAGTGAAAATAAACAATCAGTTCTTTCATCCGATCATTATTGTTATTATTGTTATTATTATTATTATTGTTGTTGTTGTTGTTGTTGTTGATATTGTCGATCAAAATGATTGACGTAAACCTTCTAATATTAAAACAGCGTTTAACAATATCTAATAATATTTCGACAGTACATCCGCCATCTTCAAGTTATATATAATACATTGTCATCATCATTATCATTGAAAGTGCATTGCAAATTAATGTA
The DNA here is from genome assembly GCA_903632075.3 of Acanthosepion pharaonis. NCBI lineage: Eukaryota > Metazoa > Mollusca > Cephalopoda > Sepiida > Sepiidae > Acanthosepion > Acanthosepion pharaonis. The sequence continues at coordinate 1,363,304 of CAHIKZ030000076.1, forward strand.
ATTTCTCAGTAACTTTGTAGTTATTCTAATCAGCCCTTTCCAAAGCTTCATGTCGTCTGCTAACTCACGAGTGTTGCAGGTCTTCCAAGCTCTTTAAAGCTTTTATGGAGAATGATAGAATTTCATTGATAGTTCGTTAAATGTCATTGTTCAATGGGCATAACTTGGTTGTTCGTCCATTCTCTGTAGATGTTCTTTTCATTTTGGAATTAATGAAAAAAAAAAAAAAAAGAAAAAAAAAACATTTCCATCATATTAACTGTTTCTAAATCTCGATTTACTTGGGAAAAAATCGCGTGTCTTAAAAAAAACAAAAAACAAAATTGTTTACACTGCTAGTCGTCGACCCCGACTCCCTTCCGGGCATACTGATTATCCCCCCCCCCTTGGGGTCTGTGGCGGAGATGGCTGTGAAGGCCTAGCCTAATCCTGAAGCGTCGTCAAAGAGAGTTTGACGAGGCCATTCACGTGTATTTGATTTGGGGCGGACAACACTGGTAATCAACGCAACAAGGAAAATGAAACGCGTCCAGCGAGAATGGAATTCGATCAGATTTACACTAAGCAGTTTAATTAATCGCTGTTATTAACTAATCAACTCTCGGAAAATTTCAACATGAGCACGTTTCCAATTATGTTATTCGTGTTTCACTTGCATTCCAGTCACTTGCGTTGTCGCGTTAATCACCAGCGTAACCGCTTTTGTTTCGTCAAGACAAGCGACGTTTGTATATAGACTTGTTTTCATATTTGTATGTACTCTTGTTCCATGTATAATATGAAGAAGTTAGACATACTGTTGAAATATTAAAACACTGTCTTTTCCTTTCTTTTCTGGAAATCGCGCTCTTCTGGAATTATTATTATTATTATTTATTATTATTATTAGAAAAGGAAAAGAAAAGAAAAACAGTGTTAAAAAATATTTCAACAGAAAGTCTTCTACAAGTTATATTTAAAATAAATTTTCAAGTATAAAATTTTTTTCAAGTATAAAATTGTTTTCAAGTATAACAATTAGAAGTCTGCACAAATGGTTTTTCATTACAAGACAAGCAACATTTATACAAAGACTTATAATATTTGTAGATTTGCATATTTTTATACTTGAAAAAATTGTTTAAATATAACTTGTTGAAGAAAGCCATTCTCTCGAAATATTGTTTAACATTGTCAAACATCTTGTTTTTTCTTTTCTTTATCTTTTCTTAAATCACGCTCTTCTCTTAACTGTTGAAAATTATTGGAAGAGTTACGTCATTCATTTTGTTTACTATTATTATTATTATTATTATTATTATTATTATTATTATTATCTTCTCTTCTGCCACGTTTTTCTTTTTTAAACCGGAGATCTTGAGGTCGAAGCGGCTCCAATAAGTCCTACGATCTCAAGCAACAAAAGCCTTCGCCGAATATTTACAGCGCCAAGCAATGCGGACTTCTGAAGCGATGGGACACTAGGTTTTATTCCGATTTTCTTAATGTGGGTAATATATAATAAAGTTCGATGGTATGAACCCCATCCTGACGCCCGAATAATAACTGGGACAATAATAGTAACCTCAATCCGGAGGGCAGTGAACATTTGAAACTTTTCAATTTCTTTGACCTTGATATTATGTTTACCAAGAACAGTCACTTCAATGAGGGGGCATTTTCTTGCTTTTTATTCCCAAATTATTATTATTATTATTATTATTATTTCCTTGGATTTCTGTTGTATACATATTTCCTTCCGGGTCCCAACCAAAGACCAAGGTCAGAAATGGCTTCATGACATTTTCTACTGATCATTTTTATAACAAAAAAACTAAGATCACACGCATTTTACATAGATAAAGCTCTTCGTAATGTATGAGCTGTACATGTGAGCCCAATTTTTTGGTATTTCTTTAAGGCATTGTCTACCAGGAATTCTGTCAGTGAGTCTAAAACTGGAATTATTGATGTCTTCATGTGCCATATTTTTGAGATTTCTACTTCAAGATTCTTGTATTTTGATAATTTTATGAAGGTCTTCAAACATACATTACAATCTGCAGGAACTGCCAGGTCAATAAGAAGGCACATTCTGGTCTTTGATCGCGATGCCTAGACGATTAGCTTTGATTGTTGAGTCAATCCCATAAAATTGTTACAGGTTCTATCTCTATAACCGGAACTAGAGATATTGATACCAGCTTCCTTCCCGTAAAATTTGCATATTTTCCAGGGCAGATATTGACCCATCTTTGGTTGTTGCTATTGTTGTTTCGTACGTGCGTTTTTGGTGTAATGGATATCGATTCGGAATGAGAAATTGGAGAGTCGAGTTCGAATTCCAGTCGGGTTCGTTACATTCACCTACGTGCAAATACCAATGAATTTATCTATTCTCTCACCCATCGCCAGCTATGGGTTGAATAGCAGGAAAGACTGGCTCCTATAGCCTTGGTTGGCATCCGGTCTACCACAGAAAGAATTGGCAACCTACTGTGTTAAAATCTTCCGCCTAGTGAGTCATGACTCGAAAGGGACATGATCGCCCAATCGTGTATCCCGTACGGCACTCAAGATGTCTTTTGTTTATTCCTGCAGATTCGATGTCTCCTCAAATCTCCCACATTTCGGTAAATCCCCTCGCAGATCCCCATCCGCACCTCTGTCAGCAGATGGCAAAATTTTACTCGATTTTATACGATTCTAGCAGCCATTTCTTTTTCTTTCTTTCCCTCCCCCCTTTTTTTTTAATACAATAGCTCCAGTCTCTTCGTTATGGCCGAGTGGTTAGTCTGGGGGTCAACGTCGATGAGTATCTCACGCTTTCTTTTTCTCGGTTTAAAGTCTGGTTTTCGTTCATGTCATCTGTTTATACGGTCGAATCCAAATCGTTTGCACCGTTCTCAGCATAAGAAATTTACTTTTCTGCCATATCTTGGTTTCTCTCTCTCTCTCTCTATATATATATATGTAAGCAAATATATGGATATAGATCCGACAGTATGAAGAAAAATATACGGAAAAACAAACAAAAATCCTAATATGCAATTATGCTGTTTTAATGTTAATATAATGTCAACGTTGGACGAATATGTCCTGAAGATGGTCGACTAAACCGAAACGTCCGACGTTGACATTATATTAACATTAAAACTTTTATAATTGCATACAGGATTTTTGTTTGTTTTTCCGTATATTTTTTTCATATATATATATATATATATATATATATATATATATATATATATATATATATATATATATATATGTATAGTATAATCCTGTATTCAGTCCTATTTTTGTTTCACATTTGCTGTTTTGGCTATCTTTTGGTCTATTTTGACTTTAATATAATAGATTCGGTGCATTTATTCCCGGCTAACATGATAAGAGGGTTCTTTCTCTTTTCAGATGTTCTCTGCGTAACCTTGTCAACGACAATTTTGTGTAATTGCTTTGTCTATTTTTGCTCTTTTATTAAAATTCCGGCCTAGTTTGAGACGTTCTCTTTTGTATTAATGTCCTTGGGAGTATTATGAATCCAACTCATCTCCATCCAGCTGGTTTAAATAGCAAGGTTCTTTAGCATTGGGTGGTGGCCAATTACGATTGCGGCTTCCAGTTACTTTCTACATGGTTTTGAATTATCCACTATCTTTTCAAGAAAGTCATGTTAATTCACATGTAATTTATAAAAAAATGGTTTCTTTGGAGAGCCATGGTCACCTATGTCATGAAGTGGTATTGCATTTAAAATTGCTTTGATTTTAATTTTAAGGGAATCATTCTCGGCTGCAATAATAAAAAAAAATCCCGTTTCTCTTTTCAGGTATCCTCTGCGTAATCATCGGCATTTCGATAGTTTTTTATCTGTTTTTAATTTTTTTCTGCGTAATCTTCCTCACTGTCCATGCGTTGTTGCCGCTCTTTTATCTGATGGTGCATTATTTCCAGTGATTTTTATTCTTATTTTTTTACTGCCTATTTTATAAATCCCGTTTTGACTGAAACCGATGAGGTCTTTTTATCCTTCTTTTCTCTTTACATGACATCTGCGAGCGTGTTGGGCCTATTACAAGAAGGCGATTAATGAAAGAATGTGTTTTTACTTATTTTTTTGTTTTGTTTTGTTTTTCAAAGAAAAGTATCTTTTACGTGGATGAGGGTGGTTCTTGTGGGTTTTTAACCGCACGCCTACTCGAGTGGAATGCGACACATTAGAGTTTAGAGTGGAAGAGTACGTGGGCTGGGGGCAAAAATTGTTTGAGCTTCCTCGGTACTTGACCTTTTGGGAACGCCTCATGCGTCAGATAATACTTTGGCCCCCTCCCGAAGGAGATGCAAAGCCTATGATAACGCCCATTCCCTAGCGCTTGAATTTTATTTCTTACAGTTGTTCACCCAATACAGGGCTCAAGAGCTACTCAAGGTAGAGGATTACTGAATAAGATTGTTGAAAATAGATAACATCTTGAAGAGAAGCATCCATCTTTTAACCCTAGAGCTATGAATTAAACAGCAGGATAAACTGGACTGTCTAGGCTTGGTACGAAAATGACTAAAATGACTTAAAAAACTCCACTCCACTATCTTACACAGGAAGTCAAAGTCAAAATAGTTGTTCTTGGGAAGAAATTGTTCGAATGGAATACGAAGAGAATGAAGATGATTCAGTTCCTCCGATGTGGCATGACAGGTCTTAACTGTAAATCTCTGAACTAGTGGAATTAAGGAATGTAGCTCGTCAGAGCATTTTTCATGGACAGCTTATATAGTAGCAACATATTTGTGACTTTTCGTCTGTGGGAAACTGGTTGTAGGGTGGGAAACTATTAATCGCTCACAAGGCCGCGCAGGCACTTTTGAACGCTGGAAAGATAAGATTAGACAGCTCAGACCCATATATGGCGACACTAACGTGAAACTAAGGAATGTAGCTCGTCTAACATTAAATTTGAACCCTCAACCACAATACACGTTAAAAACAAAACTGTTCCAGCTTGTAGAAATAATTTATTGCTTGTACAGGAAATGTTTCACAGAAAATCTAGTGATAAATTTTGTAACTAAGCAATTCTCGCATCAGTAATTACTGAATATAGACATTCTGTCGGTGATGGGAGTGAAACATACGCGCTCAACACCACCACTGCAGAGACTCTTGTAGTGGTTTAACGTAAAATGGAGCTCAGCAACAGCTTACGTGACAAGAACCTGGATTCGACAGCAGACTGGAGTGAAGGACATAATCAAGACCATCAGGAAGAGCAAACATAAACGAGGTGGCCACGTCTTTCGTCTCTCGTTTCAGAGACTATTAGAGCGGCAGGGTAGACACCAAGGCAGTGGAAAAGAACTAGAGAATGGCCAAAGGCAAGATGACGCGACGATCTCACCAGATACCTCGGTCACACATGGCCCAGTGATAAGAAGTAGTCGAGTTCAACCACGGAATGCTTCCCTTAACAAAAGTGACAAGGCCTGGATACGTAGTTGATCATGAACATGACCTCTGAAAATTCATTTTTTTTTTCTTTACGTTGATCTTTGTTAAAATCTCTTCTTACTGACTGACAAATACTATTACTCTTTCTATTTTCCTTCTTCTATGTGTTGTGTCCCTTCAGGACTTTGGCAATCATGGCTCTCCACAATTTCCTGTTTTTTGTAACTCTCAATAAATATTGTCTTTTTGTTATCTCACTGAAACTTTGTTTCGCCGTCCACTTACTCTAGGTAGGTTATGCATTGTTTTCCTCGGTCCCTCTTGCCTTCAATCTGTCATGTGAGTATCAAATTCTCCAAGCCCTCACTGCGTTCCCAAGAAATTTCAACTTTCTCTTCTTGATGTTAAATATATGTGTCCTTTTTGTTTTTCATTATCTCTAGAACTTCGTCGTTGCTCATATGTTCTGTCCAGATTATTCTCAGCATCCTTCTGTAGAACCACATTTCTGTTGCTTCAAGTCTCTTCTTCATGCTCCATCCATGGTACTCTCTCTTCCCGATGTTAAGTATAAGTGTCCTTTTTGCTTCCATTTTCTCTAGTATTCACTGCCATATACGAGGATTGATATTACATAAGAGTTCAGTACTTTTTCTTTGTTTCTTTTGCTTCAAGTCTCTTTTTCATCTATGAGGAGTTGTCCAGTATTCACTACGATGTAAGTGGACTAATATTACATAAGTGTTTTGTCCATTTTTCTGTGTTTCTAACGAGATTTTTCTGTTTCTTAATACATTGCTTAACTTTTGGAAGGCATCTTTCACTATCCCAACCCGCCTTCGGATTTCAGTGTCGTATTTTTCGCTCTCTGTTAAAACACTTCCCAAATATTTAAATTGTTGCACTTGTTTGATTTGGTATCTCCAATTTGCATGCATGTGGGCTTTTCCTTTTATAACAGATTATATATAATATATATATATATATATATATATATATATATATATATATATATATATAGTTTAAGAAAAACTAGGTAATCCGTATGGGTAAACCTAAGGAGGATAAAATCCAGAGAGCTCAATGTAAATCCAGAGCAAATAATTTCATTTTTTGTTTGGAAGTAAAGTCTGATGATCCGCAGTCCTTTAAAACGGCTGTGGTGAAATAATGTATTACATGGAACTTTAAAGTGGTCTGTTGTTATTTAATATATATATATATATATATATATATATATATATATATATATATATATATATATATATATATTCCTTCACTAGGAATTCTGGTAATTTCCTTTCTGTGTCTGCTATCAACACTGTCATCTGCATATCTTTGGTTGTTAAGATTGTGGTCAACATTAGTGAAACCTTGTAGGACTTCTATTTTCTCTCAGAAGCGCCTCACAGTATAGGTTGAATAAGTCCAGTGAGAATACATATCATTGTTCATAGAACTCTTTCTAGTTCTGTATATTTGCTAAACTCATTTTCTATCTATATGCAGGCGGTTTTCTGCGAGTATAGGTTCTGGATTAATCTAATATCCTTTCTAAATATGTCAAGATTACGTCACGGTTCCAACGATTCTTTGTTAAGTACTTTATCAAACGCTTTTGTATGATCCATGTGTGTGTCATCTGTCAGTTTCGTGGGGCCACAGATCTGCGCCCCTAAAGTTATGCTGATGGAGGCACAGCAGCTCTACATGCTCACACGGGAGTGACAGTTTTGATTGCAACGAATGCGTGTCAAGAAGCTCTACCCCGATTTTGCCGTGTTGTTTTCTAACCTTCGAGCGCGCTTCTTCCCGACGACAAGCCTCCGTTTCTTCTCTCCTCAAGGGTAAATCGCGTCTTTGGCGGCGTCTTCTCCACCTCTCGATACCCATGTCCATCGCCCTCATGTCCCTTTTGCAGATGTCCTTCAGGCGCAGATAAGGTCGCTGTCTCCCCATTAATCAGGCCCCCGTACAGATGGACAGTAGACTGTTGCTTCCCGTGTTTTTTCCGTCGTATTGAGGCGACGCTGGAGTGTTTCTCCTCTTCACGCCACCTATGTTGTCCAAGGGAAAGATAGCGTCCAATACAGCCTGGCACCGACGTTTGTCGCAGGGGCTGCCAGAACGATGTTGTACGTCAGATTGTATTAGGGACTCAGGGTTTACTCCCAAAACCTTTCCCATGGCAAGGTATAGCCGCAAGCCAGTTGAGGTTAATCGATAAAACATAGCTATACTTATATTACTTTTACACAAAATAGATTATTGCCTTGGCAATCTCTTCTATTGATCTCAGCTATACCTGTCCGTGGCTAATGCAGTGGAGTTTTCAAAGAAAATAATTTTATTAGGAATGCCGCCATTTCCATCCGAATGCAAATATATTATAGAATATATAGTACAGGTAATAGATCCGTTAGTATATTATCCTAGTAATATTAATTATTAAAACTGATTCACTGAGAGCTCGATGTATTCATTACAAAAGAGCACATGAAATTTTTACAGAAAAAAAATTACATCAACATGGGAATAATCTATTTCAAGCTGGTCTTTACGTAGCTATAATCAGCTCCTAAGTCTTAGGGACTGATGATAGCTGTGTACAGACCAGCTTGAAATAGACTATTCCCATGTTGAAGTAATTTTTTCAGTAAAAATATAATAGAATATATATTTATTTTTATTAGCAAAATCAGGGGCAAGTAACTCTTTTGCAGTAGTGATAACTACTAAGTCGTCAGATACATCTTAGAATGTGTACTTATTTTTCATTAACAAGATCAAGAGCAAGTAACTCTTTTGTAATAGTGATAACTGCTGTGTCATCAGATGCATGCTGAATCTGTATTTACTTTTCATTAACAAAAAGACGGATAAGTAATTGTAAAATTCGTTGAGTGAATTTTATCTGAGGTGCTACTTATCCTGATCCGAATATAGTTTGACGAATAAAGAAACTCTTGTGAAACTATCTTCCGGCTTCTTGCTTTCTAGTCGAGTTTGATTTCCAAAAAAATGTAAATGCAATGTCAATCTTTATCATCTGTCTTTTTAATTCCTTTTCTTTTTCTGTCCTCAATAATGATTTTTTATATATCTCCTCACACTCAGTGACCTTTGGATCATAATGGTTTATTGCCTTGCTTGGGGTAAACTCTTAAAAAAAAAAAGAAGTGGCTAAAGAAAACATTTAATGGCAATTCCTCCATGTTTATCTTTTTTTATTTTCCATATTGTATCGCTGATGTTGTTGTCTCTTTTGAATATGTTTTTGCTTTCATACGACGCCATTTGTCGCTTAGTTTTCCTGCTACAGTTTCAGTATCTTTGAAATCGTGTATTTATGGCTTTCAATCCATGCAAGCCATTTAGTGCATCCTGTGGCCTGGGCACGCGCCGTCCGAGAACACATTGAATATCATCTCGGGTATAATCTAGACTTTCCTAGTACGGTGGCTGCTATGTGATAAAAGCGGTCTGAGGTCAACAATTTCTCCATGACGACATTGTCATTTGTAAATAGTTCACTTGCGCCGCAGTGGTAGTAAGGAGAGACACGGCTACTGCAATGGTGACGTGAAACTCCGAAGAAGAAATATATCAAATAAGCAACCATATCTTAATTCTGCTTGTTTCTTCGTCCCTTGGTTGGTTGGTTAATTAGCTAGCACGTACTTTGCGCCCTGGCAATACCTAATGAACTATTCCGTTTTGATCGTGAGGAAAGACGGAAAAGATATATTGGAGACAATGTTTGGTTACAAAGAAAGAAAGAAAGAAAGAAAGAAAGAAAGACGCCCTCTCAGTACCTCATAAATAAAGGACTATTCCGTTTTGGTCGCGAAGAAAGACGGAAAAGACATATTGGAGACAGTGTTTGGTTTCAAAGAAAGAAAGAAAGAAAGAAAGAAAGAAAGAAAGAAAGAAAGAAAGAAAGAAAGAAAGAAAGAAGATGCCCTCTTAGTACCTCATAAATAGTGGACTATTCCGTTTTGGTCGCGAAGAAAGACAGAAAAGACATATTGGAGACAGTGTTTGGTTTCAAAGAAAGAAAGAAAGAAGGAAAGAAAGAAAGAAGGAAAGAAAGAAGGAAAGAAAGAAAGAAAGAAGATACCTTCTTAGTACCTCATAAATAATGGACTATTCCGTTTTGGTCGCGAAGAAAGACAGAAAAGACATATTGGAGACAGTGTTTGGTTTCAAAGAAAGAAAGAAAGAAATAAATAAAGAAATAAATAAAGAAAGAAAGACGCCCTCCCAGAACCTCATAAATAATGGACTATTCCGTTTTGGTCGCGAAGAAAGACGGAAAAGACATATTGGAGACAGTGTTTGCTTTCAAAGAAAGAAAGAAAAAAAGAAAGAAAGAAAGAAAGACGCCCTCTCAGTACCTCATGAATAATGGACTATTCCGTTTTGGTCGCGAAGAAAGACGGAAAAGATTGGAGACATTGTTTGGTTTCAAAGAAAGAAAGAAAGAAAGAAAGAAAGAAAGAAAGAAAGAACGAAAGAAAGAAATAAGATACCGTCAGTACCACATAAATTAAGGACTATTCCGTTTTGGTCGCGGAGAAAAACGGAAAAGACATATCAAAGACGATGTTTGGTTTCAGTGAGAAAAAGAGTAAGGAAGAAACAAAAGGGAACATCTACTTCAGTGAAACTAAAAACCTTTTCAATTTTAAATCTTCTCATTTGTACCCTCTTACTTCTTTGAATAATTATCTGCAATATTTGGTTAAGATTGTTAAGCCCGGATATTTCACGTGGAAATAGGAAAATTAAAAATATGAAAATTGTGAAAAGATTATGGGTCCTAATTTAGTGATTTTATCTTCATCGGAAAAGACAGTCTCAAAATAAATCTACAAGAGGGCCGGCGCTAACTAACCCCGAAACCCTCGATTGGCTTCCCAAACCCTTCTGATGTGATACTGGAGAAGGCTCAACCACTTTTATCAACATTTATTCTTTTTCTACCTACATAGACCAAGCGCATGAACCGGAAGTAAATTCTGATGTCATCAAGTTTGGTTTCAATAGAAAGCTTATTTTATGTACATGCACATACGAAACTCCTCCCTTTGTAACGTCTGGGCAAAAAAAAAAAAATAAGTTGCTTTTTATTTATTCTTTTTAACTGATCAAAAAATACAAGGCCCAAAAGCCACTCAGGATAGGGTGTTACTGAATGAGATTGTATGAACGTAAGAAGAGGAAGTAAGAAGTTTACATTATGAGGATAGGTAGGAAAGAAAAAAAAGAAAGGGATTTGGAAATGAATCGGTGGGGGTTAAATAAAAAAGTTTTTTTTTTCCTGGTTCATAAGAACTAAAAAGAACTTTTTAGTGTGTATGCAACGAATCATAATGAATGAAAGATCGGAAATTCTGACTTGTTGCACACACACACACACACACACACACACACACACACACACACACTCACACACACACACACACACAAACTTTCGTTTCATTTTTGGAAGTGCTATCTGATGATCCGGCGTTCTTTAAAAGGGCTCTGGTGAAATAAATTATTATAATGGTACCTTAAAAGTGGTCTGTTTTTTTTTAATATTTAATATATATATATATATATATATATATATATATATATATATAATAGAGAAAAGAAATTCTGTTCTTTTGCGTTTGATTCTACTTTGTTAAGTAGGCTTCACGTTCCTTTGCCTTGTCAAGCTACATTCGTGTATATAATTTATATGCGTAAGTATCTAGTTTGTCTATACGCGATTCGGGTGATAATATATATTCGTATGCGTGCGTGTGTGTGTGTCTCGTAGGCATTAATTATGTTTGGTGATTGTCCGCATATTGTTTTGCGGACACTTTTACGTAAACACGGGCTGTGGTAGATGTAGACAAACGTATGTTAGATTCTTTAAGAATGGATTTAGTAAAAGTTGGTGATGAAATATAGTGTTTTTGACGTACGTTTATAGTTGGTAAACTATTTATCAAGATTCCCTCGAAGTATTTTCTACGTACAGACTTATGTTCTTTTTAGATTAAGGTGGCATTTATGTATATATAATCTCTTTTTCTCTCTTTCTCTCTTTCTTTTAATATGTCTGTTTTGATGAAATACTGAAAAAGTTTGAGAAAATAATGTTTCAGAAGAAAAAAAGTACATGAAAAATTAAATGTTCTTATCTATTTTTAAACTTAATGGCAGCAAGGATTTTAGACACGTGAAAATCAAGCATGTGCGGAAGTTTAAGTATCTGGGAAATGTTCTGATCGAGGATGGTAGGTGCGAGGCTAAGACCCGAAGACGGATTGGGATGCATTCCAGAAACTGGGCAGTGTACTGCGAAACAGGAGGAAATCTATGGTGACAAAGAAAAGAGTACTGAGCTGCTACGTGACATCTGTCCTCATATACGGCAGCGAGTGTTGCACGGTATCCTCAAACATGACGAAGTGACTCAAGGCTTCGGAGATGTGCTTCTACAGAAAAGGATGCTGAGGATATCATGGACCGAGCATGTGAGCAACGATGAGGTCTTGGGGAGGATGCAAACAAGGAGGGAGTTTATGCTTAACATAAGGGAAAGGCAGATGAAATTTCTGGGACACGTGATGAGAAAGGAAGGCCCGGAGTTTCTGATACTCACGGGACGAACAGAGAGAAAAAGAGACAAGGGAAAGCAGCGTATGACATACGTGGCGGGCTTCGGCAGGTGGATGGCGGAGCGTGGTCTGGGGGAGTTGGCAGAAACACAAAACCCGTTGAGAGCCTCAAAGGATAAGGAGAGGTGAAGAGCCAGGATCGCCTACGTCCTGAAAGGACACGGCGTATAAAAAGAACGATATATTTCGAATAGATATCACTGTTTTTGATTCATGCCAAGACATATTTAGACATTTAATTGCTTTCAGTTTATTCAAAATGTGGTGTTTTGTTTAAATCTGCTTTTCTCGGCCTCGGTATGACGATAAACTACATCCACGTTCTGGGTAAGACGATAAACTACATCGGCGTCCTGGGTAAGACGATAAACTACGTCCAACAGCAAGGCCTCTGATCAGGAGGCTTTGAGGAGTGTGGAACCACCTCTTAATTGCTGGTGTTCCCAGGTCCAACCTGACCCGGGGTGGTAACACCTGTTAGGGTCCCAGCTATGGGTAAATTGTTAACCCTCAAACTGGAGTCAAAACAATATGAAAGTGTAAAAATGGGTTTTAATACCAGAAATACTTTGTAAAAAAGTTATTACCAGCAATAAGTTTTTCAAGAAAAAATTATTACCAGAAATACATTTTTGAAAAATGATATCAGCTACATTTTTTGAAAAAAAAAAAAAAAAATACAAGCGAGACATTTTTCAAGAAAAAATATTACCAGAAATAAATTTTTGAAGGAAAAAAAAATTACTGGCAATACATTTGAAAAAAAAATATTACCAGCAATAAAAATCTTGTCGGTATTAAATAACCCATTGAGGTTGATATGCCGTAAAACAAAACAAACCAAACTCTGCGTTTCATCCAATTGCTAGTAGTAAACTTCGCCAATGATTCTCTGGTTAGATTCCAGAAAGATCTGATGGATAACGCTAATGGCGTACCACCATAGAGTCATCACAAAATTCTGTTGGTGCAATTTCTTTTTTGAAAAGCTTTTGCGTCCTTCGTTTAACCATTTAAGTTAAATTTTGAAAGAGATTGCTATAAAATTAACAAAGAGAACGATTTAATGAGTAATGTATTTTTGTGCAACTATTATAATACTAAATTAGAACATAAAAGGTTTATTCTAAAATCGGACATTATATTTTTCCAACAACCTAACAATTCGTAATCTGGAGTGTTTAATTGTTACGAACTGCTAGGTTGTTGGAAAAAATAATGTCCGATTTTAGAATAAACCTTTTAACTGCGTGTGTGTGTGTTTTTTTTTTTTTTTGTTTTTGTTTTTTTTTGTTTTTTGTTTTTACATTTTAAGAAATTACGTGATATGAGCATATTTTGTTTTGGCTTCCATATGGGTTTTTATGAATAATCAAGTATGGTCTCCCCTTGTTTTGGTACTCTCCTCTTTGAGAGGGCTATCTCTGTTTACTAGGACTATAAAAGGACACTATAAGCAAACCTTATATTTTCAGTTGAAAAAAACTTTCTTAAAGTCTACACCTGCGTACTTTTGTCATTACAAGGGGATCAATTTATAATTAATTAGCAAATTGGAACGCCCTCTGAACCTATATAAAATTCATATTTATATTCGTGATCTGGATTACTTAATTTATAGTCACGTGAAAAACATTTTAGGAAAAGATGATTATTTGTATTTATATTGCATATTGTACATAATTTTTACAAAGCTGTCTATTATAAATACGTGAAATTTGATATTAGAGTTGACTAGTTTTTTTTATTACATCTAATCAACCCTTCTGCGTTATTTTAAATCGAAACATACTGTAAGAATTTTTTTTTTTTAGAGGAAAGATTTTTTAAAAATAACAATTATTTTCCCAGACATAATCCCTTCTTTTTAACCCATATCTGGAAGAAAGAGATGGATTTATATCCATCCCAAGGGAATATCTATGTAAGTGAATGTAATGGACCCAACTGTCATTCGAACTAGCCTCTTCAACTATAAACAACGAGAAATAAATGCATTTGTTATAGTGTGTCGCATGCATTTAACCGTGTATCAATGTAGCTTAATTTTTTTTTAAATACTCGATATAAAATCTCTTCTGTGTTCATTCGTTACGCATTTAAGTTCCACGAAGACATCCGTAGATTTGTGAGTCACCGATTCAACCTAGAAGTCTCTTCCAGTGATATGCTAATGACTTAAGACGTGACTAGGTTTAAAGCTAATTTGATTAAGGCAGCCGATAGTTTTGCAAGTGATAAGCATGCGCAGTATCATTTTAAAGTATTATCTTGCATTCGGATATATAATAAGCTGTATAGCGCCACTGAGACGGAGTTAGTATGTGTGGGCAGGAAATGTCGTATTTATAACAGAGCGAATGTTCTTGTGATTAAATGAAGGTCGATAAACGTTTCACTTTATGAGTATTTGTGTCCGTGGGTGGGCCTATCAGTGTGTGTGTGTGTGTGTGTGTGTGTGTGTGTGTGTGTGTGTGTGTGTGTGTGTGTGTGTGTGTGTGTGTGTGTGTGTGTGTGTGTGTGGACGGACGAGTTCCGGAGATGATCAAGGAAAGCCTGGGTGAATTTAATTAAGCATTTCGGAGTTTAACAGGATGTGTTTCTCTGATTACAGAGAACCTTGAGTATGGCAGAGCCGAGCGTCTCCTTACAAAATAGACGAGATTTGAAATCAAGAAAAGGATGAAAAATACGGGGAATATTTCTAAAAAATGTTTGTTTTTTTTTCTCCAATGAGGGGCGAAACTGGGGCGCGGCTGAGCAGAGTAAGAAATTTATTGATGTTCGAAATCTAGGAAACTCCGACAACTTCGAAGAATATTTAAAAGAATGCTTGATTTTATTGTTAGTACGAACCAAGAGTGCGACTGAGCAGTATGCTTCCTTCGAAAATCGCCGATATTTGAAATCTAAGAAACAGTTACAAATACGTGAAAGTTTTTTTTTTTTTTTTTTCTAATTGAAATGAATTTTGATTTTTGTTAAGTGAAATGATTCTTTAGGAAATCGTTATCTCTTGTCGTCTTAATTCTTATTTTTTTATTTTACTTTCTCATTAATATTAGTTTTTCTCATATTGTCCCATTATCTCTTGTGTCCAAGTGGCTTTGTTGCCTTGCTTAGGGCGAAATGATTAAAAAAAATCGTCACTATTTGAAATCTGGGAAACGGCGACAAATACGAAGAATATTTATGAGAATGTTTTTCTGATTGGAGCAAATTTTAAGTTCGCTGCAAGCAAGGGGATAAAGCCATTAAGACGCAATGGGTTACTGAGGGTGAACGAGAATGAGATGACTTTAGTGAGGAGAAAGGACAATAAAAGAGCAGGTTTCAAGAAGACAGAAGATGGCGATAAAGCCACTAAGACGCAAGGGTTAACTGAGAGAGAAAGAGAATAAGAAGACTATATTGAGGAGAAAGGGTAATAAAAGAACAGGTTTCAGAAAGACGGAATATGGTGATAAAGTCACTAAGACACAAGGGGTTACTGAGAATCAAATAGAATGAGAAGACTTTAGTGGGGAGAAAGGACAATAAAAGAACAGGTTTCAGGAAGACAGAAGATGGCGATAATGCCACTAAGACGCAAGTAGTTCCTGGGAGTGAAAGAGAATGAGAAGACTTTAGTGAGGAGAAAAGACAATAAAAGAAGAGGTTTCATGAAAGCAGAAGATGGTGATTGACGTTGCATTTATTTTTTTTAAGATTGTAGGTGACTGGGACGCCAGAAATCGGAAGAAAGTTCCACAGGCGATATGTTGAAGAAAAGAAACTATTAGAATAGAACATATGGTTATATCTAGTTCATGGGTCCTCAACTGAAGGGGGCACCCCCGTGGAGAATGTCAGGATTTCAGAGGTTAGGGAAAATCTTTTACTTTTTATTGTTTTTTTTTTTATTTACAGAATTTGGGTCCCATCATGAATGCTAAAAGACTTGTATCACTAAACCATTATTATCTAAAAAATATATTACGCGCAAATAACCTAAGAAATGTTATGAATCCACCTCTTTTCCCCACAGGTATGGATTAATTAGTAAGACTTGTATTCAGTGGAGTAATGGATAGCGGCTCGGATTGAGGAGTCGTAGAGCCGAGTTCGAATTCCAGTCGAATCCATTACATTCACTTACTTGCTAATACCCTTGGGAAAGGTATGAATCCTCTTTTAATACCCTATAGGTAACTAGCAGGACAGACCGGGTTCTATAGCCTTGGATGGCAACTGTATGAAATCCTTCTGTGGGAAAAATCTTTTTCTCCCACCAGCTACGCATGGTAACTGACTGACTGACTTTCCAGGAACAGACCGGGTTCTACTTGCTAATACCCTTGGGAAATTGAATCCTCTTTTCTCCCAAGCTATAGGTGTGCCGTAGCCTTGGATTGCAAAAGAAAAATGGCAACCTACTGCGGGAAAAAATCTGCCTCGTACGTTATGTATCGAAAGATACGTGATCGCCTAAGCGTATAATACGCATTGCACATAACTGACTGACTGTATCAGTAAATCGTTATTAACTGCAAACAAACAAAAAAACAAAAACAAAAAAAAACCCCTTACAATCAAAAAGTATTTTGTAAATTTAAATAACCTGCAAAGGGGTAACATGCTGTAGAAAACGAATCAATCAAAGAAATCTTACTAATTAACCCATAAAAAGGGAGCAAAATGGATCCATACCTTTCCCAAGGTTAGTGGCGCGTAAGTGAATACAGTGAGTCCCACGTAATCGCGGGCGTTAGGGACCAGAACTGGCCGCAAATAGTTAGAATCCGGGAATACTTGTAACCTCTCACCCCTAAAAGTGCTTATAAGTACATATTTTGATTGCTAAAACTCCATATGCCTTAAACTTTGATCCTAAACACTTTAGAAACATTTCAGACCCTTTTAAAAACATTTTTGAAAAATAGTATTGGTGACCACACACTTAGCATAAATTTTCTTTCATACGTATAATGACCGTTTTTAATTACACATAAATCGATGCAACCGTGGAAAATACTGCATAAAATATGTGTAACAAAGCATAAAATATAAAGTTTAAAACATTTTCTAAAAACAGAACGGTGATGATGTCTCCAGACTTAGCATTAAGCCACTTTTAAGACCCCAGCCGCAGCCCCTAACAAAGAACAAAGCCCAAGCACTACGCATGCTTTTGCGTTTGTTTTTTACAATGAAAATGTACAATTCTGCACATTTTTACCATAAAATAGACTGTTATATGTTTTAAGTCACTTTAATAACAGGAAAATAATACAAGAATATTTTAAATATGTTCTATCGATATAAATACGCGAATCGAGGGAGTTCTCAAGGAATAATTCGTATATATGTTTTTTAGAAAAACACTCGAATATTTGGAGTTTCCTCGAATAACAAGTACATATATTCTAAAGCAAAATCCGCGAATGTGCGAAGCCGCGTATGTTGAAACGCGAATAGGCTGGGGATCATTGTATAACAAACCCAAATGAAGACCGGATCCCGATTCACAATTCTGAGACATTATCCATTACGCCAAACACATATCCAAGCTTACAGCACCTGATATCCCTAAGCGGTCACCCGTCTAGGTACTGACCAGGCTCGACATTGCTGAACTTCGGTGATCGGTGTTTCAACAGGATGTGGCCGTAAGCCTCTATTATAATAGAATGGCTCAAGATCACTCCGGAAGTCTTCTGATCACGAGTGGAATCGATGGCTGTGCAGTAAATGGTGTTTCAACGAGATGTGGTCGTAAGCCTCTATTATAATAGAATGGCTCAAGATCTCTCCGGGGTTGGTCTGACCACGAGTAGAATCGATGGGCATGTGGTAACCGGTGTTTGTCAACGAGATGTAGCCATATACTTCTATTATAATAAAATGGCTCAAGATCTCTCTGGAGGTCTTCTGACCACAAGTGGAATTGATGGCCGTGCGGTAACCGGTGTTTCAACATGACGTGGCCTAATTCGAGAATATTAATAAGAATCTGTCGGCCTTCTTGATATTCTGCAAGTTTCTGCATTTGTCTGCAACAAGCAAGATAATTGTCTCGAACTGTGCATGTTAGCCCATCAGTCGATCGATAGATGGCGTGATGTAAGTTCCAACTAATTCACTCTGTGCATTCCAATTTTTAAATCCGTTTATCTTTGTTAGATAATGTCTTTCTGCGTCTATCCTCGATATTTGTGGCTTTTTTTTTTTTACTCATCTAATTAATTCGCTTCTTCTCTGTCTTACCCAATCTGATCCTATCTGTTACAAATTGAACCGCTCTCACTCTTTCTCCTTACGTATATATTGACAAGAGGAAAACATTTTATGCCGAGGCGTTTCGTTCCTTTAGAAATTAAATCAAGGCAAATGGAAAAATTTTATCTAGGATCCTGCATTTATGGACATAAAAAAAAGTAACGCTGAGAAAAAATAACGTTATGCCCCAAACAATGGATAAAACAATACCCTGTTAAAAAAAAGAGGTGTGTGAACCGGGCGATAGGCGAACCAATCCTATCGAGGAGGAAAAAAATAATTAAATAATTAGTAAATAAATTTCAGAGATAAGGCGGAGACGTCAGAAGAGAGTTTGAATTGGAGATCGGTCTAAAATATTAAAAAATGTCTCAGCTTTAAGGAAAGAAAAGGAAAACTATGGATGACGGTAAGTGACCTAAATTTTTGCTATGTTGTGAAATGGAAGAGAATTATTGTTGGTGTTGTTGTTATTGATTTTCTTCTCTTTTTTTTGCCATTTTCCTTTTCTTTTACCGCCGAGAGATTTTCAGATATTTCAGAGCGATCTCTCATACACATTTGTACGTATAAGATTATTTTTTTTTCTCGGTGTTCCTTTTCCTGTGTGCATAAATAAAGGAACCTAAATAAAATTTCTACATTTGATAAAATTCTCCTCGGAACGAAACGTGTCGGTATAAAAGGTTTTGCTCTCGACATTTCTTTTATTGTCTTTGCAGAACAGGGAGGAGTGAGAATCATCCGGTTCACACACCCTCCCAGTCTTTCAGGCGTAGAGGTTTATCCTCTGTTTCTTGTTTAAGATTGAGTTTCTAGTTCCTTCTGAAGTTTTTATTTTTCATCCTCGTTCACTCCCAGTAGCCCTTTGCGTCTTAGTAGCATTATCGCCTTACTAGGGGTGAATTAATTAATACAAATAAAAGGATACCTACATTTATATCTGAATTTACATATATATATATATATATATATAAGCCGAGTTCGAATTCCAGTCGAATCTGTTACTTACGTGCCGATACCATTGGGAAAGGTATTAATCCTCTTCTTCACCCTCCAGCTATGGGTAAAGAGCAGGACAGAGTGGGTTCTATAGCCTTGGATGGCAACTGGTGTAAGAGAAGGACAACTCTGAATTCAAAACCTGCGGAGGGTCGTTTGGGAACTTTGTGGCACGTAGTGCACCAGGTCTCTGTATTCAGCCCTTCAAAAAGTGTGGATGGTCCTGCACAAAGCCTTCAACACTATAATCAAATCATATGTGCTGGTGTTTGGCTGTCAATTCCTAGGAACTAATCTGCTTGACCCTCATACGTCGAATACGACGGGAGGGTCAAATATATATATATATATATATATATATATATATATATATATATATATATTGGGGAAGTTGTGTGACAAAGTGTAAAAATTTTACCTGTGGCGCGTTTCGTCCTGAAGGAAATCATCGGTTAGTAGAACTACACATGCCAAAACGTCTCTGCTATACTCATGTGTTGTTCTACCAACATAACAAATTCAGCCAGATGAAGTCCTGACGGACGAAATGCATCACAAGTAAACTTTTTTCCAACTTGTCATACAATTTACTTTTCTTGATATATATATATATATATATATATATATATATCGCTATCTCATATATACCGGGTGTAACAGCAAAATTGTCCAAAAACGTGTAACAGCAAAATTGTCCAATTGTTAGGTTAAGCTCTGAACCGTTGTATCTTAGAAATGATTAAAGATATCTTACTGGAATTCTTGAGCGAGAGACCAGCAAAACTTCATGTAACACCAAAGATGAAATGAAGGCAAGGATTATAGCAACATTCAACAATTTAAGCAAGGAGACCGTCCAGAATAGAAGCAGGCGATTCCGAAGTCACCTGAATGCCTTGGTTGAAGCCAATGGCGATTTTATCGGATAAATGTATTCTTTAGTATATCAAGATGTTTTTGTGCAATTTTGGTAAATATAGCCGTTAAAATGAGAAGTCAGTGTTATTTTCATTTTTGCATACTTTAGACAATTTATCCATCCAATATATATATATATATATATATATATATATATATATATATATATATATATATATATATATATATATATATACATATATATTTTGGCGGCATTTTCATTAAGAAATGTCTTATTGAATATTTAAACAAGTTTTGTCTACCTATTTTATTACAGTAGATAGTTTAAAATATCTAGGTTTTAACTAATAGTTTTTTCTTTGAAAAACTCACATGGACATTTCAAAACTTAGTTTCCACCCCTGCCGTTTACAACATGAAATTTAAATCGTATGGTACATAACCTTAGCGTTTTTTCACTTCACAGTTAAAAAAAAATAGCTTCCAGATGAACACAACAATATTGCTTTAGAAAAAACAGCACCCTAATGATGACAATTTACTAATGTCGAAAGTACTCGGAATAAATGAGTATGTATCAACATAGTAATTTTCTATCTTCCTTTAATAAGGATACTAAAAAGTGCCATGTGCAAGGTCTCATGGCACTTTTTAGGCGTTGGTTAGATCCAATGACAGGACCCAAGGAGCGTGAGAGGGGAATTAACAGGAGATAACTGATAACCGACATCCATTAAATGTGGCAACTAACTAGAACAGTCTACCTCAGTGAGCGAAATAAAGGGTTCAGTTCGATATTCCAACCACCTGAAGAAGGCCGGAGCGTACAACGGCCGAAACGTTGTAATATGGCGACAAAGATGAGGACAATAGTCCGAATAATGTAAATAATGTACATAATACTTCATCTCAGAAATATAGACAGATACTAAAAAGTTTATCCGTGAATATGAGAGGATCCTATTGAAACTAAGTAGACAAAACTTGTTTAAATTATTCAATCTTTATATATATATATATATATATATATATATATATATATATATATATATATATATATATATATATATATATATATATGGTTATACGTTATTTTTATACATACAATTATTTAAGTAAATGCTTTGTTTATAATAAACAACATTAATAATATTTACCGGCCTGAATGTCCGCGAAATCTCATAGAAAGTATATGTCCTCCGGCAGGAATCGAACCTGTGTCCTATATGGAACCATTATATATCATGACTATTCTCTGACTGCATTCCCTATGGACATTATTGAGCAGGAAAAAAAGACCCCAAGTGTTTATCTCTTCAAACCGTCGTTTTACAGCCATATTACTTTGGAACACCGGTTCCGGTACGATCACCAAAGTTAAGCAACTCCGAACATATTTATTACCTAGATGGGTGACTGCTTGAAAATATCAGGTGCTGTAAGCTCGGGTGTGCAGGTGGTGTATTCGATAACGGCTCGGAATTGCAAATCGGAGAGCCGAGTTCCAATTCCGGTCAGGTCATTATATTCACTTACGCACAAATAATCTCAGGAAAGTTATGACGCCATCTCTTCTCCACCCCCACCTCCAGCTATGAATTAATTTGCAGCAATGGGCAAATAGTTAACCCCCAAACTGGGGTCAAAGCACTATGAAAGTGCAAAAGTAGATTTTTATGCTATAATTACCAGCAACACGTTTTTGGAAAAAAAAACTGTTACCATAAATACATTTGGCTATCGACAAAAAAGTCTATTTACAAAAATACTTTAATGAAACCTGATTTATAAACTGATTTCTTACAAAGAATACATATTCTATTCATAAATAACCTATTCTATAAATCTTGTCGGCATTAAATAACCCATTCAGATTTCCATATGCCATAAAACAAAATAAACCAAAACAAACCAAACTACGAAATTTTCTCGTTTTATAATACTTTTTTTAGCTTTTGAAAGGCATCTTTCTTTATTCATTGTGCGTTGGTCTCTTTCTTTTGTTGAACAACACTCATTCTCTCTTCTTACAATTAATAGTCTTTTGTTTCTGTTTTATTTTACTACCTTATCTAAGAGTTCATGGGGTTTTCTTTCTGCATTTGCCATCAACACGGTGTATTCTGCTAACCATATACTATTAAAAATTGTTCCCACCAATAATAAATCCGAACCGAACTTTTAATTCTCTTTGGATTGTACCGTTGTATAGGTTAAATCAGGAGTTCCCAACCTTTTTGGCGTCATCGCCCACATTCAAATGGAAAAAAATTCCACTGCTCACCTGTATAATAAGTATTCAAAAGCATACCGAAATTGTTTGGTAAAAGTTTGTTACTGGTTCGTAATTATCAGCAATATATTTTTGAAAAAAAATATTAAAAACATTACATTTTTGAAAACAAAATATTACGAGCAATACATATGACTCTCGACAAAATGAAACCTGATCTACAAACCGATTTCTTACAAAGAATACATATTCTATTCATACAAACCTAACCTAAAGATCTTGTCGGCATTAAACAATCCATTGAGGTTGATATGCCGTAAAACAAAATAAACCAAACCAAACCAAACCAACACTTCGTAGATAGTTATTTTTCTACACTTGCTTGATTTTTACATTTTCAATTTGTAGCTTGTGCGTTGGTCTGTTAAATCAAGAGTTCCCACCCTTGGAATTAAGAAAATTGTGGAGAGCCATGATCGTCCAAGTAGTGAAGGGACATGGCACATAGAAGAAGATATGGTCAACACGTTTGTCCGACATAAAAACCTATCGAGTATTTATGGTATGTTGTTGATCACAAGACAAATATCAGTGCGCTGTTGATAGCTATTGAAGCAAAATGACTCAACGTCTCTCCAGAGGTCTTCTGACCACTAGAGGAATCGATGCCATGTTAAGTCTAAAGCGGTTCCAAAATAACACTAAGCCACTAGCAAATAACTTTTAGCACGTCAGTATATATATATATATATATATATATATATATATATATATATATATATATATATATATACATTTTTAGTTTCATGAGCGTTTACAGTAAAGTGGTGGGGAGAGCATGTACGATAAAGCTGCCATTTCATTTGGCATTTACAACCTGTAAGGAAAACCAACAAAATGTGGCAATATTGTAAATTACTGTTGGAGGCGGAGCACTCTGGGTTAGGGGTAATGATGTTTTGGGTGGGAAATCTTGCTTGACCGCAGAGACATCATTTTATGAAGGCTTTGTAACGGCACAGCTGTTGTTTATGTAGCAAAAAGTCTATGATATCATATAACGCATTATTTCATCATTCATATATATATATATATATATATATATATATATATATATATATATATATAAATAATATATTATGAAATGGATTAGTCCACCAATTATTTTAATATATTTATTGTTTATACGTTATTTTTATAGATAGAAATATCTAAGTAAATGCTCTGGATATAATAAACAGGATTAACAACATTAATGCCAGTAAATGTTGTTAATATTTTTATTATAAACAGACCATTTACTTAAATATTTATATCTATAAAAATAACGTATAAACATATATATATATATATATATATATATATATATATATATATATATGTGTGTGTATATAATATGTGTGTGTGTGTGTAAAAATATATAGAAAATAGGAAAAAAGCTTAGTACTTTAATTCAATTTAATTCAAATAATTATATTGAAGTTTTCGGCTCTTGTATTAAAACATGTGAACTCTTATGTAGCGTTGGAATCATATTTTTAAGTAAATAATTATATATATATATATATATATATATATATATATGATGTAAATCTATTTATACTCGGTGGATAGTAAATCTATTTATACTCGGTGGATAGCGCAATTTTCAAATAAATTAGCCACAGAGGAAAAATGTAAAAAACGAAAGCACCATAAACCTCCGAACAGGACGAAAGAAACCGTCCAGTACCTTTAAATCTCTGATGCAAAGGAAAAAAAAAACAGCGAATAATAAATAAAAACGAAGAGGGCTCAATACACTTAGTAGAACAAAAGTAAAATAAATAAATCCTAATGAGCCAGATACTACCTACCTAGGTTTCACCACATGGGATCATCAGGGTGAATAT
Source organism: Acanthosepion pharaonis (assembly GCA_903632075.3). NCBI lineage: Eukaryota > Metazoa > Mollusca > Cephalopoda > Sepiida > Sepiidae > Acanthosepion > Acanthosepion pharaonis. Next base: position 1,387,658 of record CAHIKZ030000076.1, read on the forward strand.
GTTATATAATATTTTTATTATTATGATAAGTATTATGAAATGATGGTTATATGATGGTTAGGATGATGCTGCGTAAAGAGACACCATTTTAACCCCTCTCTATGTGAGCTTCATTTGACACATTGTTGTAACTCTGTTTTAAATTTAACCTTCCTATCTCTTTATCGTCCCTTAACCATTTTATTAACGCTTTTTTTTCTGTTTTTTCTTCATAATGTTAGCCCCAAAGAAAACTTTTCTCGTTCAATTTATTTTGGCTTTTGTTTCATCACGAATTTTTTTTTTATTTTCTATTTTTCTACTTCTTATTTTTTTTTTTTTTTATCTTTTTATATCTGTCTGTCTAGGATATATTGATTCCTTTCCATTTCATAAAATGTAGTGGGTCTGATGAGATGAATATACTTTTATTCATCGAAATAAATTTATTACTGACAATGGATTTTTAAGTTTTTCCTAATTATATATATATATATATATATATATATAGAGAGAGAGAGAGAGTCCACCAGAAAAAAAATGTATGCACACTCCAAGAAAAGAAAAACTTGTCTGTTGTAGTTTTATCAAATTGCGATAACACTGTTTACTTTTGTACGATGTTTTCTCGACAGATGACATTACCCTCATGGCTGTAGCATCAACAAATCCTAAAGGCTTTTGTGTATCGCAGGAAACCGGCTACATAGGCGGTCCTTAGACAAGAAATTGAAAATGTATGTGAAGCATTCCCACTGGACACTTTGGCCAACATTGCCCAACCAGTAGTTCATGGTTCTAATAAATGTCTGCAAGCTACAGGTCATCATTTTGAGCATTTATTGTGATTGTATAGTCCAAAGGTAACTTGTATTAATATCGTGATGTTTGAATAAATTTAGTATTACAATACCTATACAAGTTTTTTCTTCCTGAAGTGTCTAAACATTTTTGGGTGGAGTCTATACACACACACATGTATGTATATATATATATATATATATATATATATATATATATATATATATAGAGAGAGAGAGAGAGAGAGAGAGAGAGAGAGAGAGAGAGAAGAGAGAGAGAGATAAATTGAGCCAAAAACATACTCACATATAATCTAATTTATAACATGTGTTTATATATATATTTTCAAGGCTTGGTTCCAAACACATTAATTAGATAGCGCCAACTTATTAATTATTTTTTTTATTTCTACCATTATATTATATTTCCATCCCTTGTGTTATTTTTGCTATTTGATATTACTATTATATTTTTGTCAGAAATGTGACTTATCCTCCTTGTTATTTTGTTTACTTTTGAGCCCTAATTTAAATTCAAATAATTAGTTGTTTTTTTTTTAAATTTCTTTAATTTTTTATTTCTCCTCTTTTCGAACTTATGAATTTAAATGATATAAATTAATGTTAATATTATTAGTTAATTCTAATATTTTAGGCGGCAATAATTAAAGAAACAAGTTTCAACACAAAATTTTCAATCATCACCATGAGAAAGCAAATTAACGGTCAGATTTTATTTGCATCTGAAGATTGCAGCAACTGCATGAAACTCGGTGTCATATCAACGTAGGATATTATATATATTCACTACACACAGACACACAGAGACGCACACAGACACACTCAGACGCGCACACACACACACAGAGATACACAGAGACACACACGGACACACATACACACACACACACACATATATATATGATTAAAAACAAAAGAAAAAGTAGCTTTATAGCGAATTCTCTCTCTCTCTTTCTATATGTGTGTGTATATATATATATATATAGAGAGAGAGAGAGAGGGAGAGAGAGAGAGGAGGAGGAGGAGGACTGAAATTCAAAATAAACTTAAAACAATGCTCCGAGACAGACACTCTGGAGCTGATGATAGCCGTGTAGAGAACGGTTTGAAATAGACTATACCATCTTGGGGTAATTTTTGATTTTTGTTTTTTTTTTCTGTAAAAAATACATATGTTCTGTTATAATAAATATATCGAGCTCTCTGTGAATCAGTTTTAATAATTAATATTGCTAAGATCCACCCGGAGCGATTACCTTTACTATACACACACACACACACACACACATATATATATATATATATATATATATATATATATATATATATATATATATATATATGAGAAAAAGAAAAGGAAAACTTGTCATAGGCAACGTATTTCGTCTTCTGATGGATTTTATCAAGGCAAATGTAATGATTTTATTTTGCAACAAGTATTTATGAACAAAAGTATAGATGGTATTATCACAGCACTGGCTGCATACAATGGCTACGGAGCCCAGTCGACCCCATTGTGCTAGATTAGCCCGGCAAGACGTTTTACTCGCACCTTTGAGCGGTATCGTTTTAAATCCTACTTGATGTCGAACCACCTTCTTCAGTAGAAAATCCTGTCGTGGGATATGTTTTAGTTGCCGCTGAACCAACAATGCAGCAGTCAGTAGTCTGTCGCATGATATGATAGATTAATAGACTAGTTGTTGTAATTAAAGACTACAATGAAAATAATTACCTTCTCACAGTGTCATATATATCTGTTAAAGAATATGGTATGTATAAGAATAGGAACAGAAAATGCCTATAATAATTAAAGCCCTGCGTGTGATCGAAATGGTACATTACGAAGATCCCATGGCAGCCCGTGTTTACAAGAGATTCACCAAATTGCATTAAGTGGAATGCTGATCTACTCAAGAGAATATTAGCAATGTAAAAAACATACAAGAAAATATAAAGAACGCACAAGCATCACTTAACATTGTACAAACAAAATGCTTATATTTTAAACTGTCAGTTATACTGCTTCTCGGGTAATTATCCATTAAGGGATTGTATTAAACAAAGGGAGATAATACTATTATTAATATTAATAATGATAATAATAATAATATAGATCACAGAATATACTTTCTTATTGACATGGCAGTCCCTGCAGATTGTAATGTATCTTTGAAGATCTTCAAAAAAAAAAAAAAAAAAACTATCAAAATACAAGGATCTTGAAATAAAAATTTAAAATATGTGGCACATGAGGATATCAGTAATCCCAGCCATAGTTGGAGCCCTCGGATTGATTAGAAAAGGTTCCAATAGACTCAGTAAAGGGATTCCTGGTAGCACATACCTTAAAGGAATATAAAAAATTGTACTGACAAGTACAGCTAATACATTAACAATGACTTTATCCATGGAAAATATGTCATTTTTTTTCTGGTTTTTTACAAAATGATCAATAGAAAATGTCATGAAGCCATTTCTGACCTTAGGTCTCTGGTTGGGACCCGAATGGAAAAGAGTATACAACAGAAATCAAAGGAAATATTAATAATAATAATAATAATAATAATAATAATAATAATAAAACCTTTAAAGAAATTGTATGATTCGGAACACCTAAGTCATAAAAACTGAACCTGGTACCTTGAGAGAAAGGATCTGATTCATTCTGATATGCTCTGTCTTTACGAGTGTCAGATATGACGCCCCAAAAACTTTAAGGCCTTGACAGAATTTAAAAGCATTTACACGGCCATGTGGGTGGTGAATTATTAGTTGAAAAGGAAAAGGAGGAAAGTTATAAAGATTTAAAGCAGGAAATATCACATTTTCTTAAAATAAAAAATGACATAACCTATGACATTATTTGACTAGAAAAGCTTTTAATTCCTTAATAAGATATATTTTAATTATTCTTAATTGCTTAATAAGATATATTTTAATTGTTTAATAAGATTATGTTTTGGACAGTATTGTCTTCAGAAAATGAATAATGACTTTTTACAGGAATTGTTTGTATTTTTTATTTTAATCCTAATAATTTATAAAGTTTTAAATCATTTAAAATCCTGTATTAATTTGTAGTGGTGAGGTGATATTATTATTAAGTAAAAACTATATTTACTAATCATAAATGGTAAAGCTTACTACAATTCAACGACCCCCAGTATTTTTGCGTGTGTCTACACGTGCCGAATTTTGTAAATACGGATGTCCATACACAACATTATCAGAAAATAAGAGCGTTAACTATCGTAAATTTAAAATTTATTGGTAATTTTCTAATATTTCTTCAACAAGCGTCTTTTTAAGTAAGACTATAAAGTCAAAGTACCCAAAATTCAATAAAATATTAAAATGTTTAAAATATTTAAATTTTTAAAGATTATTGGGCAGCTAAAAAATTATTTTCTTCTTATCTAAGTTTCACAATTCTCAGATTATCGATAAATGTGTCAACACCTCATAAAAACAATTACCTTTGTGCTAAAAAAAATGCTTTTCTGCGATATTTTAAACTAAAAATTATATTTGTTTTAATTCAGATTAATTAAAATTTATATCGGTTAATCTTTCTCAAATAATGTTTCAGAAAAGTATATTTTATTTTTGAAAGATTTTTAATAAAGAGAATTATGTTGTGTTGACAGATTTGTAAATATTGCCGATTTTAGCAATTTAAAATAAATCATTCCAATTAACACAAATTCGGTTTGAAACACAGCAAGGTATTTTGCACATTGGAAACATTAAATTTAATCTATTAGCTTGGAATTAAAACTAAAATAAAAGCTTCAAGAAAGATTTTTTCATTTTTTTAAAAGTATTTTAAACCTTAGTTATCGCTTCTTCTTCTTTTTTTTTCTTTTTTGGGGTATCTATTTTTATAAAAAATACATACTGGCAGAGTTAACCTCATCTCACACATAAAAAAAAAAATATAGTTTTCTTTTTCTGCTTTAGCCTATACATCTTCAAGCCCACCCATATCCACTTGGTCATAAAATGTTACCCGACAAGTGGCGCCGCTTCTTTAACATCAACTTTCTAAAAGTAGCCTCCCAAAATAGCAGAAAGACTCTACAACGGCCTGCGTGGTTTCGTTTCTCTTCTCAACCCCCATCTCGACTGACTTCCATTTGTACGTTGTATCTTTTTTTTCTCCTTCTGGAACAACTAAGCTTTCTATATTTACTCTTTTCATTTACACGGACTGTGTTTCAGACGAATTATTTCCTCTGTTGATTCTAACTCCATCTCAAGCAGTACTTGACGAGTTGTCTCCCTTGTGTGCATGAAAATTTACCCATAATATTTAACTGAAAACGCCCGTGGAAATTTCACGGTTTGGCTATTTGAATTTTCTGATCAGTAAATAATTCTAAAGTTAATGATTGAATAAGATATTTGCCAGTTCCACGGCTATAAAATTATCGTGAAAATTTCCATGCCGCGTCATTAAATATTTGAGCTTAACAACTTTAAATAAATATTGTAATAGCAATCATACGTATGAATGCAGGTCTCTGGGGTTACTCCGCTTACTTTCCTTAAAAAAATTGCCGCTAGGGGAAGTTCTCTAAGCCTATAAATAGGTAGTGATATTCTGTCACTCTCTGTTTCTCCTATTTCACCCAGAGACGTAAGATGTAGCTTGTACGTACCCGCTGAGGGTTGTTCGCTTCCTTTGGTCATCTGTTGGTTTAATGGTTAACGAGGCTAGTATGGTTATTCATTACTACTGAATAGCGATTTTGATCTTCAGTCGGGGACCCGTACACTGTTCGGAATTAAATTATCCAATAAGGATTAATATATTAGAAAATCATCGAACAAATTACCTACTTTTTGTTTAACACAATTTATTCTTTTTTTGTCTTTTTCTTTACATCTGCTTCTTTTTGTTTTATTTTTCTTCTTCTTTTCATAACGTTTCTTTTTTTTCTTTGTCTTTTTCTTCTATTTTTTTTCATCTGTTTTCTTCTTTTCTTTTCATCTGGTTCCTTTTCTTTTATTTTTCTTCTTTTTTTTCATAATGTTTCTTTATTTTTCTTTGTCTTTTTCTTCTATTTTTTCATCTTTTTTCTTTTCTTCTGCTTCTTTTCTTTGTCTTTCTTTTTTTACTTGTTTTCTTTTTATTGTGTGAGAAGGCATCAAGCCCACAAAGTGACGCTGGGGTACAAATATACGAAATGTAATAGACCCATCCTGACCTTCAGTCTGATAAAAGGGTCGTAGATACATGATCCACAGCCACATGTGTGCAATATAGTAACATATATATATACATATGCTGGACTCTCCCGTCATATTCGACGTATGAGGCTCAAGCAGCTCAGTTCCTAGGAACCGACAGCCCAGACACCAGCACATATGATTTGATTATAGTGGTGAAGGCCTCGTGCAGGACCATCCACACTTTTTGAAGGGACGAATACAGACACCTGGTGCCCAACGTGCCACAAGGTCCCCAAACAACCCTCCACAGGTTTTGAATTCAGAGTTGTCCTTCTCCTTGACCAGTTGTCATCCAAGGCTATAGAACCCAGTCTGTACTACTATTTACCCATAGCTGGAGGGAGAAGAATAGGATTAATACCTTTCCCAATACCTTTTATATTACTGACATTTGGAAATGAAAGTATGTTTTGAAAAAACATCCGATTATGCATTTTGCCTATTTGGCTTCACCAAATCGAAGACGAAAAAATGAGTTGCATGTGTATGCATTTGTGTTTGTTTAAAAGGATGAAATCTTATACTTTACCAAAACTGTCGTTACTCATTACTAAAAAAGAAATAATGGATGGTGAAGCCTAACAGGCGAAATTTTCTTTAGCAGCACAGCGTACGTACTTTATGGCCGTGTTCGGAAACTAACAAAAACTCCACTAAGATGGAGATTACGATTACAAAAAATTGCCTCTTAACACAGTAAATAAAACAAAAAATATATTATTAATCCTCATTACACCCGGAAAGTTACCCCCCACACACCTTAAAAATGCCTAAAATATTATCCGAATATTAGCCTGTGAAAAATTTTGAACATAACGTCATGGTTCGCTGTTATCCGCGCGGAAATCTATCTACCGTGAATAATGTGGTTCTACTGTATTATATATGAATTAACAAGTAAAAAATATATATTCAAAATATGCGCATCCAGTTTTGTATAAATGGAATTTGTTTTCGTTTGTCACTAGATAATAATTTACAGGTGTTTTCGATGAATTTCCGCCAAATTGATAAAAAGATGCGGCTGTGTACGTGTGTTTATAAGCGCCTGAGTGTATGTATTTGTGTTTGTGTGCATCCAAGCCTATGCGTTTGAGCGAGTATGTCTGTATGTGTGTGTGTGGGAATGTAAGTGCGTATTCGCATATGTGTCTTTATGCGTGCACATGCGCCTGTGTGCGTGCATTGTGTGATTTATTAAGCGTAGCTTATGTGCGGCACAAGGGCAAAATTATAGAACACTGAGTGAGTATTGAACTCACTACTCAAGTAGTAAGGTTTTTTTCTCGTTTGAGTCCATCATTCACATCTACAAATCTACCATTCGTCCGTGCATTGAATATTGTTGCCATATATGGTCTGCTGCCCCCTCTGTTCACCTCGGGGTTGTCAGCAAAATCCAAAGACTGATATGCAATGTGAACGGTCCTGACTTGGCATCTCGACTCCAGTCACTTTCTCACAGACGTAATGTGGCTTCCCCTCTGTCTTTCCTATAAATATTATCGTGGCATCTGCTCTGATGAGTGATTTTCACTGGTGCCCCGACTGCATGAATTTAAGCGGGCTACTAGGTTGGCATCTCGGTCCCAACCTTTTACTGTTGAAACAGTTAAATGTAATCGCCTCTTCTACTCCAACAGCTACTCTCGCACTTCCCGACAGAGAAACTCCCTTCCTCTTAGTTGCTTCCATGATAATTAGAATCAGAAATTTATATGTAATGTCAGTCTTCTTCTTATCCTTTCCTCAATCCCCTCTGTATCCAGTCATTTCTTTTAATTTCATTCTCTGTACCCCCCCCCCCTGCGTACTAGTGGCACTCCCGCCTTACTTGAGGTAAACAGATTAAAAAATCATCTATCGAGACAAGCTTGCTAACCATTACACCATGTCGAAGATATGAGTGTATGTGTGTGTGATAGTGTAAGTGGGTGTAGTTGAGGTACATATGTATGTGCATGTTTGTATTCGCATGTGTGTGTGTATATGTATGCGTGTGTACGGGTGTGAGCTTGTGTGCATATGTGTCTGTGTAGATGTTTGTGTTATAGCGCGTGTACGTTTATGTGAGCACGTATGTGTGTATTTGTGTGTATGTGACTGTGTATGTTTGTGTGTGCGTATATCACTGTGTATGTGTAAGAGTATAATCGTGTGTAGTTGCATGCGTGCTCCTGTGTATGTTTACGCGTGTGCATGCATATGGTATATTTGCATATGTGGGTTTATGTATACGTTTGTATTCGTGACATGTGCGTGTGTAAATGAGTGCGTTTGTGTATTCATGTATGTATGGGCAGGTGTGTGCGCTGCCAGTTTGTGTGTGTCTGTATGTGCTTAATTTAATTAGCATTAAATTAAATCTAAATTAGAGCTTCATTTATTTTTTTTCCTTTTATTCATTATTTTTTTTAATTGAGATTTTTGACGAACGTCAGTGGAATTGAAAGAATCTGTTTTTCTAAATATTCAAGATCTTTATAAACAAAATTCGTTTATGGTGATTGTTTCTTTCGCATATACGAGTAAAGCTCATAATACGCGACCTGAATGAGTTCTTCTTCTTCTACCTCTTCTTCTTCTTCTTCTTTTCTTTTTCTTATTCTTATTCTTCGTTTTCTTCTTTTTCGTCTTATACTTTTTCTTCTTTTTCGTCTCCTTGTTTTTCGTCTTCTTTTTCTTCTTCTTCTTCTTCTTCTTCTTCTTCGTCTTCTTTTTCTATCTCTTTTTCGTTTTCTTCTTCTTCTTCTTCTTGTTCCTCTTCGTCTTCTATCTCTTCTTCTTCGTCTTCTTTTCTTCTTTTTTTCTTCTTTTTCGGCTTCTTTAATCTTTTTCTTTTTCGTCTTCGTCGTCTTCCTTTACCTCGTCTTCTTTTTCGTATCATTCTTTTTTTTCTTCTTCTTCTTTTTCTATCTCTTTTTCGTTTTCGTTTTCTTCTTCTTCTTGTTGTTCCTCTTCGTCTTCTTTGTCTTCTTCTTCGTCTTCTTTTTCTTCTTCTTTTCCTTCTTTTTCGGCTTCTTTTATGTTTTTCTTTTTCGTCTTCGTCGTCTTCTTTTTCTTCGTCTTCTTTTTCGTATCATTCTTTTTCTTCTTCTTCTTCTTCTTCTTTTTCTATCTCTTTTTCGTTTTCGTTTTCTTCTTCTTCTTCTTGTTCCTCTTCGTCTTCTTTTTTCTTTTTCGTCTTCTTTTTTCTTTTTCTTATTCTCCGTCTTCTTCTTTTTCGTTTTCTTTTTCTTCTTCTTTTCGTCGTCGTCATCTTTTTCATCATCTTCTTCTTCTTCTTCTTCTTCTTCTTCTTCTATCTCTTCTTCTTTTTCGTTTTCTTTTCTTCTTCTTCTTCTTGTTCCTCTTCGTATTCTTTTTCTTCTTTTTCGTCTTCTTTTTCTCCGTCTTCTTCTTTTTCGTCTTCTTTTCCTTCTTCTTTTCGTCGTCGTCTTCTTTTTAGTCTTTTTCTTTTTCGTCTTCTTTTTCATTTTCTTTTTCGTCTTCTTTTTCATTTTCTTTTTCTTCTTCTTCAATTAACATTAAACTTTCCCTATGATTATCATTGATTTCTCTCTCTCTCTCTCTCTCCCTTGCCAATATAACTCTCCTGCGTATATCACATTGATCGATATGACGTCTATACATTCACAAAGACGTCCACATGCAGACAAATCTGTCCTTCCACGAGGGTCTTTTCTTACAAGCAGTCTGATATACGGGATGTTGCTAGGCACGCATTTGCATAGAATCCACCGCACCCACTTCCTCTTTACTTGATTTCTTGTCTTCATAAAAAAAAAATGTTGCAGATTCACGCTGCTTCTAACCGAAACCACAGTATCACTATCATTCATTTATAGACTTTCATATAATGTTTCATATCTTACTGGAATCTGATTCGTCCAATCTAGTTTTTGGCACAGCAATATGTTTGATATTAACTGTTCTACACAGCTCAGATTCCAATAGCACTGGACAGCAAACATTAACTTTTTCTTCTGAGAAGTAGGCACAGACTGGGAAAAGGAAATGCTTAAAAATTACAAAAGAAAATCAGTTTAACAACCAAAAGAAATATCTTTGCCGTGCGTGTGTTTTTATCATGAGTAGTGTAGGTGCAGTTAACACCGAGAAAAATGAAACTCGCTCAAATGCCCTTGGAGAAGGCATGGCTACTTCCTATAGCTATGGCATCCTCATAAAGCCCAATCTGCTCTTTCAGTTTGACAGAGCAGATTGGGCTTTATAACTTTGGTTGACAACTCGTCTAGAAGGACAATTCGAAACCGCAGGAAACCACTCCATTTCTATATAAATAAAGCGCAGTGAACGTGTGTCCGTCCGTTTTTCGATCTCGGAGAATCATAAACAATTTGAAGTAACAGATAGTAACTACTGTAGTTACACGCGATTAAAAATTAATTAAATAACTCATTTGAAGTTAAATTTAACCCATTAACTGCCATTTTTTTAATTCGCATTTTTCGCCCAGACAGGTGTCTTAGGAGTTAAAACAACATACAATATTAAAATTTTCTTCGAATAGCTGGTACTTTCAAACTTTATAGAAATTAGAACATCAAATATATATGTGTATAAAACATTAAAAAATAATATTGATTAGAAATAATAAAAAATACTTTTCAAAATAGTCATTATTTTTCTACTCGTGAAATGTAAAATTACGACAGAAAGTGTCTTCTATGATTAGATACGGCTAATAATAAAAACTTTAAAGGCTAAGCAAAATATACCTCTGTAAATGCAATGTATGTAAGTAATTCAATGTAAATACAAGGAATAAGATGTAGTGGATTTAATTTTAACAGATCCTCAAATGGCGCTCATGACAGGTAACGGGTTAACTATCGAGCAGAGTGAAAGGTTTAACGAACAATTCTTTATTAAAGGTTGCTATACCAGAACGTACCTATTTCTATTGTAAATAGACTCTCCCACAGATAATAAGTAGTAGTAGTAGTAGTAGTAGCAGTCGCCAGTGGAGCTCAGTGAGTTGTGTGAGTCAGTCGATGTCGGACATTAAAGTATGCGCCCCACAACTAGATTGCTGCGTCATTATCTATTATTTCAAGTTCCTAACGTTTTGTACGTCGAACCTAATTTAGAACCGACTTAGCGAAATACAAGCCTCCTCTGTGAAAATTACTCTATAAAAAAGGTTTAACTTTAACTCCGCTGTTCGTCGCAATTGCAACTGATGTTGTCAAATTAAACCATCAAATAAAAGGTCAATTGTTACCTATCCTCCTGATCGTCATTTCCTACCATTCCTCTTCCATTCATATCAATCAATACATTGATCATAACCATTTTAACAGTAACTCTCTACATTACAATTCAAATCAAAGATCAATTCTTATTTATCCTCCATATCCTGATAATTTCCACTTCCGACCACCTCCACTTTCATTCTTATTACACACCTCATTTATCATTATTCTTTTAATAGTAATCCTCTACCTTCGTGACACTCGCGCCTTATATTTTATGAATTCTAATATTAAAAATGAAACTACAACAGTAACATCTAGCTTGATGTATCCGTATCCCTAAGGGGAGTCAAATGCTACTTATGTATAGGTGATGTGAGTTTTTACTTTTAAGCGTTTTATTCATTTAGATAATGGGGGTGCTATACAAGAAAGGAATATTTCCCGTTTGTATTTATCCATTCTAGGAATTATGATATCCATGCTGTAGCAACACATTAATACACGGATGGAACCGAATTGCTGAAAAAAAGGAATGACAAATCTGCTTTATTCTCAAAGAGATTTCTGTACTGTTAAGTTATCCACAAAATTATATACAAATATTTATACTTGTTCCATATAGAGAAACTATAATACATGTATACAACAACAAACAAAATGGAGAAGATACATAGGGTCTTACTTGGTATAATTCACAAACAGGAATTCGAGCTACCGATGGATTCTTCTATGTTTCTGGAAGAGCCATATTTATCGGCGAGGTCATGTTGTTCGGCCATATTTATATTCCCCAAAAGAAATTCGAAAGGGGCGGGGTTATCTTCTACGTTTCTGGTAAGGACGTGTTTCCAAAAATCGACACTATGGACTTGTGTGCCGCCCACATGACAGCCTCCAGGCATTGTCTTGACTCCAGACTGGCCGCTCTCATCACACTGTAAACTGCCGTCACTCACCGGCCTGCATGCGACCCACGTAACCTCATCGCAACCAAAGGTAATTGCCTTTTGCATCACTACATAGACACTGGATACCCTTTTCCCAGCCCATATGAAAAAGAAAAGAATCTAGGAATACTTTATAAAGTTATCGTTGAGAAAAAGTAATATTTGTATAAAAGAAATGTCAAAAGACTGTCACCACATAACGTTGCCATTAGGAAAGTGGGCTTGGAGAATTTGATACTCACAGGACATATTGAAGAAAAGAGGGATAGAGGAAGGCAACGCGTAACCTACCTTGTGAACTTGAATGAATGGATGTCGGAACAAGCTTTAGGAGAGGTGATAAAAAGACAAAATTTATTAAAAGCTACAAACGACAGGGAATTGTGGCGAGCTATGATCGTCTACACAGTATATAGAAAAGAGAGCGAGAACAAGAAGAACAAGAGCAAAGAACAAGAAGAACAAGAACAGGACGAAGAAGAAGAAGAAGAAGAACAACAACAAAAAGAACAACAAGAACAAGAACAAAAAATAGCGAGAAGAACAAGAACAAGGACAACACGAACAAGAACAACACGAACAAGAACAAAAAGAACAAGAGGAAGAACAAGGACAACAAGAAGAAGAAGAAGAACAAGAAAAACAATAACAAGGACAACAAGAAAAGAACAAAAAGAAGAAGAATAACAAGGACAACAAGAACAAGGACAACAAGAACAAGAACAAAAAGAAGAAGAATAACAAGGACAACAAAAGAACAAAAAGAAGAAGAAGAACAAGAAGAACAATAACAAGGACAACAAGAACAAGAACAAGGACAAGAAGAACAACAACAAGAAAAAACAATAACAAGAACAACAAGAACAAGAACAAAAAAGAAGAAGAATAACAAGGACAAGAACAAGAACAAAAAGAAGAAGAATAACAAGAACAAGAACAAGAACAAAAAGAACAAGAACAAGGACAAGAAGAAGAAGAACAACAAGAAAAACAATAACAAGAACAACAAGAACAAGAACAAAAAGAAGAAGAATAACAAGGACAACAAGAACAAGAACAAAAAGAAGAAGAAGAACAAGAAGAACAATAACAAGGACAACAAGAACAAGAACAACAAGAACAAGAACAAAAAGAAGAAGAATAACAAGGACAACAAGAACAAGAACAAAAAGAACAATAACAAGGACAAGAAGAAGAAGAACAACAAGAAAAACAATAACAAGAACAACAAGAACAAGAACAAAAAGAAGAAGAAGAACAAGACAAACAATAACAAGAACAACAAGAACAAGAACAAAAAGAAGAAGAATAACAAGGACAACAAGAACAAGAACAAAAAGAAGAAGAAGAACAAGAAGAACAATAACAAGGACAACAAGAACAAGAACAAGGACAAGAAGAAGAAGAACAACAAGAAAAACAATAACAAGAACAACAAGAACAAGAACAAAAAGAAGAAGAATAACAAGAAAAACAATAACAAGGACAACAAGAACAAGAACAAAAAGAAGAAGAATAACAAGGACAACAAGAACAAGAACAAAAAGAACAAGAACAAGGACAAGAAGAACAACAACAAGAAAAACAATAACAAGAACAACAAGAACAAGAACAACAAAAGAAGAAGAATAACAAGGAAGAACAAGAACAAAAAGAACAAGAGGAAGAACAAGAACAACAACAACAACAGCAACAACAACAACAAAAAGAACAAAAAGAAGAAGGAACGTGGACAAGAACAAGAAGAACAAAAATTTAAATTTGGTTAAAAACCACCGCCGGATACGTCTCGTGAACATTTCTGGATTTCAAAGAACGAAGATCTGGAATCAAGCAATCCATTCAAGAAGTTACAAACGAAACAAATCAAAAAAAAAAAAAAAAATCGGGGGGAAAAAAAAGAAAGTGTTGTATCTACGCATGCGCAGAAATCAAGCCAGCAACTACGCCGTGCGTCCTCTTCTTTACACCAGTGTTTTCTCAATATCTTTAAGCAACGGGATACCTAGAAGTAAATGAAAATATCACGGTACCCGCAGCAAAATTTTTAAAGGATATACATTTTAATGCTATTTAATAAAACCATAACTTTTGAATTAAACAAAGAACGTTGAATACACTTATATGAAAAAAGTTAATATTCATTTATTCAAATAAAGGAAAAATTTTAAAAAGTTAAATTTAAAAAATGAAAATACTTTTTTTAAAAAAATGAATATAAAAATGAAGTATTTAAAATAACATAATCGGAGAATAGTGAAAAGAATTATTTGAAAAAAGTTTAATACTTATTCATTTATTCAAATACTAACTTTACACCATTACTACTTCCACACGCACACAAACACACACACACACACACATATATATATATGCTGTGCCACTATTTCGCGGCACACTTAAGATGATCACGCGGCACTTGCTGTTAATCTCTTACTGTGCCTAATATTATCAACAGTAAGAATGAATCTTCTATCCGTCACATTGATTGATTGTCTAAGCCTAGCTTAGATGTGGTACAAGGCTAAAAGTCTGGAGCACCCAATGAAAATCGAACACACTACTCAATTATAATTCATCTAGTGCAGTTTTTCTCAACCTTTTTAAGCAACGGCACACCTAGGAGCAAATGAAAATATCGCGGTACACTTCGCAATAATTTTAAAGGGCATAGATATTAATGTTATAAAATAAACCCATAGATGTTTTTTTTAACACACACACAAATATGGACTTACTTTATTGCAATTTGTTCAGCTTCTTTAGTGTAAAACCTGTACCTGGTGGGTTTTTTTTTCGCGATTTCTTCAATGTTTGGTCGAATGTGCGATAAGCAGACCCCCATTTCTTCTTTAGTTGGCCGTAGTCTTTCTCGCTTCTTATTTTTGATTTTATTTAGGGTTGAGAAGCATAATTCACATAAATAAGAAGTAGAAAACTTTTTAGCTAATGTGGGATAAAATGTTTAATAACCTATTCATTTATTCAAATACGTACGCTGTACCATTACTACGTTCACACACACACACACACACATATATATATATATATATATATATGTGAAAAGTGTATATAAATATAAATAAATATATATATGTATAATTATTTATATATTATATGCGCGGTACTTATTAGAAAGCACTCAATATCAGAGATAGAGCTAACATATTTGGTTGGATAGATGTGAGTTTGTGACCCTGGGTTTCACGCTTTAGCCATAAAGCGTGAAAACCAGGGTCACAAACTCAGATCTATTCAACCCAATATATATATAATATATATATATATATATATATATATATATATATATGCCGTGAAAAAGGCTCGCGACGACACAGCGGTTGAGAAACACTGGCATGGATTCTAGTTTTCCGAGTCCCAATTGTAGATTCTTGACACTTATAACATTTATTTCTGAAAATTAAAAACTCATTGATTTTTTTTATTCATTTTCTACAGTTTATCAACCCTTCGCAGGTTATTTAAAGCCATAAAAATATTTTTAGATTGTAAGAATTTCTTTGTGAGATAATAATGGTTTAGTGATACAAGTCTTACTAATTAACCCATACCTGGGGGACAAAAGGTGGATTCATACATTTCCGAGGAGCATAAGTGTTATACCGGAACGTACCTATTTCTATTGTAAATAGACTCTCCCACAGATAATAAATAGTAGCAGTCGCCAGTGGAGCTCAGTGAGTTGTGTGAGTCAGTCGATGTCGGACATTAAAGTATGAGCCCCACAACTAGATTGCTGCGTCATTAACTATTATTTCAAGTTCCTAACGTTTTGTACGTCGGACCTAATTTAGGACCGACTTAGTGAAATACAAGCCTCCACTGTGAAAACTACTCTAGAAAAATAAGTGAATATAACGAACCGAACGGTAATTGGAACTCGTCTCACCGATTTTAAAATCCGGGGCCATTATCGATTACACCACCCTCACGTCCATGCTTATAGCACCTGGTATTCCCAAACGGTCACCCATCTAGTTACTGACCAAGTTAGACCTTGCTTAACTTTGGTATTCGTTCGAGAACCAATGTTTCAATGTGATATAGCCGTTATCTCAAAGACTTTCAGGTCTTCTAGAGATAAAAGTGGCCTGTTCTGCTCTTCTTGATACTTTTAGGTGAGCAGAAGATAAGACAAATGTTTGTTGTTCCATGGACGTTATTCTTCGTGCTTGGCATTTATTTATTGACCTTAAACCTTGGCTTTTCTAAAGAATCTTTTTGAGGTTGATACGTCGTAAGTTCTTTGGATCAAATTTGATTACTTTCAGAGGAATATATATATATATATATATATATATATATATATATATATATATATATATATATATATATATATTATATATATATATATATATATATATATATATATACATATATATATATACGGGCGTTACACTACGAAAAGTCTGCCAGAGGCGATTCTATTTAAAAAAAAAAAAATAACGAGCAGAAGAATTATGTTCTAAGAATCTCGTCAGTGCTTTTTCAAATTTGGATATTATAATTCTTTCCAATACTCTTTCCTTCTCCCTCTCTCTCCCTTTCTCTGTCTCTTCTTTCATGCTTTCTCTTTCACTCTTTGTCTCTGTCTCTTTCTCTGAGTACCATGTCCATTTAGAACACAACTGATCATGTTTCTCCACAACTTCCTTTACTTTAATATGTATAAACTGTGCATTGCCATAATTGTCCTAGTGAGAGACAGAGGCATGTTTTCTGATTGCCTTCTCCAGGGTCTTGAATTTAAAACAATCTTTCTTCAATCAGGATATAGGCAATGATAGCTCTCGACAACTTTCTTTCCTTAAATGCGCTTAAAGTGTGCACTGCCATGGTTGTTTTGGGGAAAGATAGTGAGTTGCTTTTTCCGTTGCTTTCTTCGAAGTTTTGAATTCAGAGTTATACTTCCCCTTTAGGACGAAAAGAATTATGGCTCTCCCCAGCTTCTTTTTCTTAAATATATGCGAACCGTGCTTTGCTTTGGGGAGAGGTAGTAGAGTAGACTTTCGTTATATTCATAATTTTTAATTCAGAGTTTTACTACTTCGATAGTGCTTCTCCAAACAAAGCTATAGAACTCATTCTGCTCTATTATTTAATCCATATATCTGGGGAAAGAATAGTTGGATTTATGACTTTTCCCAATGGATGTGTATGAAGTGAAAACAGAATGTAAGAGCCGGAAATTAAACTCACACCACTGATTTCATTCTCCGTATGCATATATATTTACATTCCCGCGGACTCTCTCTCTCTCTCTCTCTATCTATCTATCTATCTATCTATCGTATGCACCAAGGTATTTACATTTGAACTCTTGAACATCCAACTTAAACCTTATCCTTCTGTATATATTTGTTTTTATCATTTCACCCCAAGTAAGGCAATAAACCTGTGGGTGAATAGGTTGTTTTTGTTATGCACGTCACCATAATTTTGTGAGGTTTCACTCACATCATAGCAGAAGAAATTAGCTTTGTATTCACGCAGATAAAAGCATTTTTGAAAGGAATATGAAACGTACAGAAATAACAGGAAATGCATGGTAAATTGAATGTTCATGTCATAGAATTTTTGTGTGTGTGTGTGTGTATAGGTGCCTGTATTTTTTAAGTTACAATTTTTTTGTGGTACATGTAATAAAAGGGAGAAATTATTCCGTGTCGTTACACGTCATATCACAGAGATGAGTCGGACACGTGTTGCCCGTACCAAGGTTCGTGGTGAAAAGGTTGAATTTAACGTCTTTTGGCAGGATGTCCATATTTCCGGCAGGAACAGGTTTTTTTTTTTTTTTTGCATACTGGTTGCATTTTATTATTTTAAATTTTTGTTTTAATTTATTTTGTACAACGTTTTTATCTTATTCTTTTATTTTATTTATAATTTTCATTATTTTTATTATTCTATACTTTATTTTATTTATTTATAATAATAATAATATTCATAATAATATTCCTACAAAGCCACTAAGAAGCAAGAGGCTACTGAGGGTGAGAGAATATGAGAAAAATATACTATTAACGAGAGAGAGAGAGAGAGAGAGAGAGAGAGAGAGAGAGAGAGAGAGCAATAAAAGATCATAACGATTGAAAACAATGTTTTTGTTTGAGTTTGGGTTTGACCAATTCGTAAAAAAAAAAAACGAAAAACAAAAAAAACTACTCAAGACATGCGTGTCCGTCAACCTTAAACAATAATCTTTGTCAATTTTATTTTTCAGTCTTTATGATGGTCGATACTTGATCTATCTCTTACTGTTATATCCCCGGGCAACGCCGGGCTCTACTGCTAGTTTTTACTATAAAAATTTATTTTTATACTCTCATAGTGTTTTGACCCCAAAACCTCGCTATCAGGGGCAATTCTGCCGGATGTAGTATACCGTAGAAAAGATTCGTGAAAAAAAAAAAAAAAGGAAAAAGAGTGTTGACCGTAAAAACTATACTCCTATGTGGCAGTGAACACTGAGCAATTTCCTCAAAGATTCTGGTTCTAAAGGAAGATTCTGAGAATACCACGACGTGAGCGTATGAACAACGAGGATGCTTTTAGAAAAATAGAAGCAAGAATGAGACCCATGCTAAGAATCAGAGACAGTTGGAATATCTAGGTCACTTTACGAGGAAAGATGGTTTGGAGAATTTGGCACTCACAGTACATATTGAAGGCAAAAGGGATATAAGGAAACACAAAGTTACCTAACTGGTTTGTGTAAATGGATAGCGGAATATGGTCTGGAAGGGATAGCAAGAGGAGAAAGATTGTTTTGTGCTAGAAAGTTGTGGAGAGCCATGATCGCTCACATCCTGAAGGGACACTGCCCATAAAAGAAGACTTTTGAAAAATGCATTGCACGAAATGTCAATGCATTTTGAGGATAGGGGAGATCATGATTTTACACAAATCCCTGCTTTTTGTTGCTCTAAGTAACATTTAACCTTTTCACAACCATACTTGTTCCTATTATTCATTCAAGAAAGCACGTTAAGTGGCTTACTTACTCTTTCTATTGCCTTCGGTATGTCATGTGTGTGTTAAATTCACCAGGCCGTCTTTCTTTTTTTATGTATTCTTGAGATTTCAAACTGTCTCGTTATGGTTGTTTTCTTGTATTTTCACTCAGATATTCTCCCTAATCCTGAATTGGATTTATTAACCGAATTCGAGTTTATAATTTTCGATAAAAGCTAATTGAAATTATAAAAGTTATTGTTTTAATTGCACTTATAGCCAATGAAGCCTTGAAGATTTTGACCAATTAAAACCTTAGAAAATGTTACTGATTAAACACTTGAAAAAATTCACAGACTGAAATCTTGGAAACTTTTACATATTAAACCATTAGAAAATTTAACTGATTAAATCCTTGGGAAATGTTACTAATTAAACCCTTGGAAATTTTTACTGATTGAAATCTTGGAAATTTTTACATATTAAACCATTGGAAATGCTTTACTGATTAAACCCAAGGAAATTTTACTGGTTGAAGCCTTGGGAATTTTTACATATTAAACCATTAGAAAATTTAATTGAAATCCTTTACTGATTAAACCCTCGGAAATTTTGACTTGCGGATTTGTGATAGATCTAAGCTACGCCTAGAAAAACATTTTGGACACTCCGACGTGGTGTAATGGTTAGCTAGCTTGTCTCGCTAGTTCAATTACGACTGATTAGTGTGTTCGATCCTCATTGGGTGTCCCATTCATTCAGCCTTGTGCGGCGTCTAAGCTACTCTTAGAAACCATAACAAAACGTTTGCTGAACAATATGTTTGTTTTGATTGATGATCAGTGAAGTAAACTTTGTAGCTACAATCCTCTTAGTGAAATTCACGGATAAAAGAAATCTGCCTGCAAAATACGGAATTGACGAACAAAATGCTGAACACCATAAACAGTGTAACGTATCGATTTCAACCAATCGTTTTCAAGCAAAAGTTGATTGTTGACGTGAAGACGCGAACGTTAATTTTTGTGCAATATCAGACGAGAAATGACTATTTTTCGATTATTAATAGATCTACAAATTTTCAGTTGTTGTTTTATTCATTGTGGCATGAATTTTTAAAAAAAAGAAGAAAAAATCATCTTTTTGCGTCATTTATGGTTGAATCGATAGATTCCAATGCTGATAACGATACTTACAGCATTGATTCATAAAATGGTAAAAAAGATTAACATTATGCTTTACAAGAAAAAGACGCCATTTTTATTACTATTTCTTTGAACACAGATAAGCATAGAAGTAAAAATAATAATTACATCAAATATGGCGGCGGTCAGATAACAGTGATGTTCAGGGTAAAATTCTGAGATACAAGTCAATAATATGCGATCAATTGTGAAGTGTCACACAAAGTCAACAAGAATAAGAAATCAATTTTGTACTGGATGTTCTTATCTGCACAGGTACGCGTGTAAAGTGTGCATGGTTGCATTTTTGGCAAATTCATTTCCTATATAAGATGGGGTGATGAAAATCTTTCCTGATGACTTCAATTCCCAAAATTTGTACAAGGCACATTTCTTTTTTTATTGTCTTATTAAGGCCTGGACAACTTTTTAGCTGATTATAAAAACTAAAACACACACACACACGCGCGAGCGCCTGCACACACACACACACACACATATATATATATATATATATATATACACTAGCAGTAGAGCCCGGCGTTGCCTGGAGATGTAACAGTAAGAGATAGATCAAGTATCCACCATCATAAAGACTGAAAAATAAAATTGACAAAGATTATTGTTTAAGGTTGACGGACACGCATGTCTTAATCAGTTTTTTTTTTTACGAATTGGTCAAACCCAAACTCAAACAAAAACATTGTTTTCAATCGTTATGAGTCTACCGATTGAATAGAATTTTATTATAAACAATTGTCTTATAAATGGAATTTTTAAAACATTCTGAATGTAAAAATAAAGAAAAAAGTGTGCAAGACAATAAGAAACACTACCTGCCAAAAAAAAGTGAAGTTTTGTTGAAATCGGTTGAAAAATGTGGGAAATCCGATCCCATATATAAAAACACACAACACACACACACACACACACACACACACACACACACACACAACCTGGGTTTTATAATAAGTATAACTTGATATGAGTTGTCCCCTTTCATTCTCGACAGCGATGCCTCTTAATCGTGTTTTCAAATTGATTTCGTGCAAAACAATTGTGTTTTTCCAATTTTTGGCACTGTCAGAACCACCGCAAGGTAATTTTACGTAGTCCTCTGAAGTTTTGTTGAAATCGGTTGAAAAATGTAGGAAATCCGATCCGATATATAAACGAACAGACACACACACATACACACACACAACCTGGGTTTTATAATAAGTATGATATATATATATATATATATATATATATATATATACAGAGTGTATCAAAAATACTTTTTACAAGTTTTTTGATGCGGGTTCCTGACACCAAAACAAAGTAAAAATGGGGATCCTCTCTGCCTGGAGGCTGAGAGTTTGACTAGCACAGCTGGAGAAGAATCGCCAACTGCAGGATATCTACCAACCACCCCACGCGGTCAGATGTTGCACAAGGCCAAATTTAATGTGGGGTATCCGAGCCTGTAGGCTCGGCGAAAAATTCCCCGTAGACCCCGTATAAAACGGGGTCGGGTAGCTGTTTCCCGCGACGAGACTCTGCCCTTCGACATAGGGGATCATCTCTGTCTGGAGACAGAAAGTTTGACCAGCACAGCTGGAGGCGAATCTCCAACTGCAACATACAGTATTTACTACTGTATTTATATGAAGGGGGCATACCCATTATTGTCCGTAGGCATGCTACAACAATGTATATATATATATATATATATATATATATATATTAATTACAATAAACGTGCAATCAATTTACAAATTCATGAATTATTCACACAAAAAACAAATGCAAAGGTTAATGATTTAATTGGCGAGAAATCCATCGTCGCAAACAATTCAAATAATATACAAAAACCTCCGAATCCGTTATGAATGAAATGATCCTTGTTTCTATAAATTTCTGCCGTATTAGTTCTTATTTTTACTACAAGCTTTCGTCTGAAGATGTCTGTAGGAACAGACGAAAGCTTATTCGATCAAATGCGCCCGTGCACACACATACACACACCACCACAACCTCAAGTCTACCTTGGATTCGACTGATGATGTACAGGATGCCCAGTAAAAAAAAGGGGGAAAATTTATTTTCACTGTTTTATCTTTCAGGAGTAATTGAGATTGAATAACCTTGAATGAAATTCTTGAATATTCATGACCTTGAAAAAAGCCTACGACTTTGTGTTGATCATTCAGGCAAACATTTCGAACATATACTGTTATCGTTCAGTTTTTACATGAATCATTATAGCTAAATAAATTTCTTCCTGAAGTTAACCCTTTTTTTGTACTGGGTACCCAGTATATAACGCGTGTGCGTCTAGTAGGAATTATTTACGTTTGTTGGTTATCCTCATTTTGATTTAGGGCAGAGGTAACCACATACGGGAATTTTCAATGGCACACAGCCACAAATGACATCACGAAGTCCGAACTAATAACTACTACAACACAAAGAAGATATTTAATTGTTTTGAAAATTGCTCACTCGTTGGACTCCCATTAATAATAAAAAATTTTAAAAAAAACACTTTTAAATCAGTTTATTTCTATTAATGTGGTTTACATATTATTGTATATATAGGGTGTTTCAATAACTTGAAGCGATTTTCAATGTGAATTAAGTTTAAGCGTCTAATGAGTTTTTTTTCTTTTTCTTTCAGATTTAACAACTTAAGTCTTTGGCAATTTCTACCATAGAAAGATTAACAATCAAACAATGCGGTAAAGTTATCGAAGCCTATTACGAAAATGGACGTTCAAACAGAAATGCATTTTGCAATTTTTTTTTGGTCAACATAATCGACCGAGAATGGAATTGGAAACGAGGTTGTTGTGGGGAGGTTCAATTCCTGCGCGCAATGCCGAATGGAGGGGTCTGGATTTTCGGCCACATTCTCGTGCACTGCAGCAATGTTTTCAGCTGAACGGCGTAATTGAGCACACAATGGTGTTTTTACATCTGCTACTGACCCAGTTTGTTTGAATTTACGAACAATTTTTTCAAATACACTCTTGAAACTTTAACACGTTGTTTGATTGTTAATCTTTCTATGGTTGAAATTGCCAAAGACTTAAGTTTTTAAATCTGAAAGAAAAAGAAAAAAAATCATTAGCCGCTTAAACTTAATTCACATTTAAAATCGATCCAAGTTATTGGAACAACCTTTATTATTATATAAAATATTTTGTAGAACAAGTATTTTGACCTTGACTTGTATAAAAATACATTTACTGTTGGCACAGTGAATGTTTTTGAACCCCTAAGTCGGCACATAGGCAGCAAAAGGTTGCCGACCCCTGATTTAGGGGACGCTTTTACGTAAACACCGGTTGTGGTAGTGGTAGACAAACATACGTTAGATTCTTTAAGAATGGATTTTGTAAACGTTCGGTGAATGCAATATTGTGATTTTGACGTGTGTTTATAGTTGGTAAAATATTTCTCTTAGGTGAAGAAGAGAAATACTTTACTACCCTAATTTCATGCTCAACGTTAAAAAACGGACACACAAAGCCCAAAAAATCGGCAAAAAAAAATAACAAGACACCGACGATAACATTTATAACATCAACAACACAAAATTAATAAAAAAAATTAAATATAATCCTATCTTCTATCTACAAAATTTGAATATGAGTAAGTTATCCCCATTGCTAGGGTCTTAACTACTACTTCCAAGACAACCAGAGACATAATTAGGGAGAAAAATAACTTCAGATACCCGAATTTATCAAATAAATTACTTGCAATGTAAAAACAAGCGAGACATCTCAAAATCTAAAATCTCGTATCTATGAACATAAAAGGGATCTACGTTTGTACAACGCTTTAAACTCACACGTAATACAAAGGAACAAAACTGGGCATAACTTTGATTTTACAGATGCCATCCTAATTAAAAATGAACCTAATTCTTTATATCGATCATACTTCGAACGAATCCTGAAAAATATTTTACCAACTGTAAATTTACATCAACAACACTATTATAAAACACACGCGCGTGCGCGCACACACACACACACACACACACACATATATATATATATATACATATATATATGTATGTATAATTAAGTGGACATTGAAGTCGACAGTCTGTTCCATGCTAAACGCAATCGTCAGGCCTAGCGATTGCGTTTACCATGAAACAAACTGTCGCATTTGGATGTTGACTTCAATGTCCACTTTTATATTTACATACTCTCTATCTAGCAAACCTTAAAACTATATTTCAATATATATATATATATATATATATATATATATATATATATATATAGATAGATAGATAGATAGATAGATAGATAAAAAAGATAGATAGATAGATGTAAGAGGAAAGAACAGTTAGGTTAAGGATCCAAAGTACCATATGTTTTTATTTTAAAAAATAGTGCTCGATACATAAGTGCAGTTTCATTCTCAAGCGATGTTTGAGATTAAAACTTCACACTAAATTTTAAGTGTAATATTAAAACTCGGACTTGAGTCAAGTTTCGAAACAGTAATTTCTGTGAATCCCCGATGGAATCATATTTATTTTAGATTAATTATATATATATATATATATATATATTATATATATATATATATATATATATATATATATATATATATATATATATATATATATATATATATATATATATATATATATATATATATATATATATATATATATATATATATATATATATATATATATATATATATATATATATATATATATATATATATATATAAAGAGAAAATTAAAAATCGATTCGCTACCTTGGTTTCAACCTTTCGGCGGTTTTACCAGTTGATTCCCCATTTCTTTATATATATATATATATATATATATATATATATATATATATATATATATATATATATATATTTTTACATACTAATGATAAGGTACTGCGTTTAAGCTAATTTTTTTTGTGTTCGTATAAGTATTTTCTTTTCTGGGCGTAAAGTTGTAAGAACAATCCCAGTCGTGCAGAACAAGAAAATTAAATTATTTATTGACTATAAAAATATTAAAACATTTAACCTTATCGTTGGCAACAACATCTCACCGGCAAGATCCAAATTACAGAGAACCAATATTATTTATGATTTCACATTTCTCTTAAAGAACTGCGTTCCTGATCAAGCCAAATTCATGAATAATTATATTGGACATAATACTACATGCCTATCGAGAAGACTCACATTACATTTCTCTAACCATAACTCAATTAGGACTCATTTAAACGCACATAGAAACCTACCAAACTCCATCTCATAGAAAATAAAAATATAATTAAGCTCATTCACATGTAAGAAAGACTAAAAGTAATAGTAATGTTTCTGTTTTCTAATCCTTCCACGCACAATACCCCCTTGTGTCTTAGTGGCTTTACAGCTTCGCTTGGGTTTAATACGATTAAAAAAAATCTGTATGTTCAGTTAAAAACAAAAAAAAACTCCCTGATAATGGAGCGGAAAGAGCTCGGATATAAAGAACATTCGGACATATTTTCCACACTTTACGACGAGAAGAGAACATACTTATACGAACACAAGAAAAATTAATTAGAAAGCTTAATCTTGTCAGTTGTTTCAATGAAACTTGTATAAAAGAAGGGTTGCTGCCCAAATACACAATATGACGATATTGAAGGTTTTTAAAGCTATTTTCGATTTTTTTTTAATGTATATTTCTTCTTGAGATAAATAACGCGTGTTAATGTCTGAGTGTGTGGTGTGCATGCTTTTAAAATCTAAAACGAACATTTAAGCAGTCTTCCTCTTCTAAGGCAACGCAGGCGTAAACTTTGACTCGCTGTTAACTGGATTTCCCCCCCTTGGCACCTGACATTTACGATAATTTATGCCCATGTCAAGAAAAACATTTGCCAATTTACTCATAAAATAGATTATCGGCGAATAGGAAGCTGTAGTTAAGTCCGCTTATAGCGCAAACAAAAAACATATAATCTTCATCCATCAGGCGAACGTGAATATCTGTCAAGCGGATTTTAAGATTTCGTAGAAGACAAAGCAATATTTTTGACGGTGAAAGAAAGATTTCGACTTCTCCTGAGAAAGGAAATTGTACTCGGTGGCATGCGCTTGATGCCGCCAATATAGTTTATTGCAATTTTTTTTTTAAATTTTTCCTGGGGACAAAATAATCAATAAAGACATTCAAAAGTGGTTTCAATCTTCAGGAGCAGGTTACGTGTTTGTTTTGTTAATCTCTTCCGACGTGCAGTAGCATAAGGGCTACTTTCGAACACTTTGGAAAAGGCATGTATCAACAGTTTCTCCTAATAATTTATTTCACCAGAGCCCTTTTAAGAGACGCTGGATCATCAGATAACACTCCCAAAAAATGAAACGAAAGATGAAATGAAAATTCACACTTTTGACGGGTAGTATTACTTAATAAATTATTAGAATTGAATCTTAAAGTGGTCCGTTTTTCTTTAAATTATTAGCTCTGGATTTACATTGAGCTCTCAGGATTTCATCCTCCTTGAGACTACCCATACGGATTACCAAGTTTTTCATATTTATATATATATATATATATATATATATATATATACAGTGTAACCCGGATATAAGAGAGTTGTCGGGACCGGAGAAGAAGTCTCTTATATCCGGGTTTCTCTTATATCCTGGTTTGGTCTATTTTATATACATTAACACAGGCTCTAATTTGGGACCAGAGAAAATCTCTCTTATATCCGGGTCTCTTATATCCGGGTTACACATATTATAAATGAATTGATCTAAAATATGTTTTTTCGCTACACAGTTCTAACCATGTTTCAAAAATGGAAGCTAAACGCTTCAAATTTAATTTTGTAATTAAATTAAATTAAAAAATTAAAAATTATATAATTTAATTACAAAATTAAATTTGATTTTATTTTTGCTTTTTAATTGGATGTGTGGGTTGTGTGTATGTTTCCAGAATTATATGGATGTTTTATTTTTCGAACAGAGTCAGCACATTCATAGTTAATATTACTGAGTGTTGGCTTTTTCCTTTTTATTATTAAGGCTTCCATTGTTTTTTTTAATTTTTTATTACGTGTGGATGAGGTTATTATGCTTGTATTTTCTACTAGTATGTTTCGGATGGAGTCTGGTAAGTTTATGTGTGTGTGTATAAAATACAGACATCTTCATGTATGGAATAGATGTTGTTCTTGTTTTTACTCTCAGTAATAAGAGGACAACAAAAATATATGTATTGTTGTATCCGAAAAATGCTATTAGAAATGAGTTATTGTTTTTGGAGCGTGCAGTATCAACGCTGAGTTTGATTTTAAATTTTACAATTGTGCGTTCTTGTACAAATATGGTGATAAGCGAATTCTTTTTACTGGTAAATTTTCTGTCAAAGTGGCATGAACTATATTGTTCAATAATTACAGTAATGTCGCACTTATTATCCAAAAGTTGCACTTGGATCAGTTATTTTAATTTCCAAATTCATGAAGATGTCTGTAGGAACAGACGAAAGCTTGTAGTAAAATTAAGAACTAATGCAACAGAAATTTATAAAAACAAGGATCTTTTCATTCATAACAGGTTCGGGGTTTTTGTATATTATTTGAATTGTTCGCGACGATGGATTTCTCGCCAATTAAATCATTAACCTTTGTATTTGTATGAATAATTCATGAATAATATATATATATATATATATATATATATATATATATATATATATAGATGGATAGATAGATATGAATAAATTATGATGTGAACAAATGGATAGGTATATAGATAGATATGAACATACTGATAGATAGATAGATAGATAGATATGTATAGAATAAAATAGATAAGAACAGACTAATATAGATAAATAGAAAGAAATAATATATGGTTATTCTTATCTGATCGTGAGGAGAATTAACGCTGTGAAACTTCTAGTCGATCCTAGTAAAGTATTGTGAACTTTATTTATTGACAATAATCCTTGCCCTAGATATTTATTGAGCGCTCTTATTGACAAAGGTTTGCTTACCTTGACATACATTAAATTGCATATAATTTTACATATATCAATAAATTTTATATATATATATATATATATATATATATATATATATATATAGTTTTCATGTATGCGATATGTAGAGTCGAAAGTGTTCAATATTAGAGTTACAGCGTATGTACATGCAAATATAAAAGTGGACACTGGGGTCAACACCTAGCGGCGACAGTCTGTTTCATGCTTAAACGCAATTTTGTATTGATTTTTTTATGAAACCGTTCCATCATATTGGTTCCGTATTTTATCATCTTAAATTTCAGCGCGACGCTGATTACATAAGTAGAATAGGTCAAAGGTTATGAGCAATGGTTCGTTAGCATATACCAGCCAATTTTCAGAAAGGAAATTTGAACCAAGACATTCTCTCATTACTGAGGCAGGCTTACGCTGATTTTTACATTATGGTCAAATATATATATATATATATATATATATATATATATATATATATGGAATTCTTATATATATTATTTATACATTATATATATACTGACGTCATTTGTAACGGTTACCGAAAACGAGGCTGCACAAAAAAACGACATATATATATATATATATATATATATATATATATATATATATATATAGATACATATATATATACATATATATATATATATATATATAGCATAATGAAGCCACGTATACTTTCTTAATATGTATATATAGAAAAAGTTTCAAATTAAAAATTATAATGTTTTATTTTATGAAAGTATTTATTTATTTATATATATATTTGATATTTCAAATTGTCCTCAATTTTCATCAGAAATAACTGTTTTGTTACAAATAAATTAAAATTACTGTTTGTTGGCAAGTAGCGTCCTTCGCGAGACGCAGACGTCACGTGATATGGAATGTCACTGTTCAGATATTCTAACTTAAATCTAACTGTCATAAATATTTAAAAAATATTTTTTTACTATATCTAAAGAAATTGCTTAGCTATTGAAATATTTATAAAGATTTAAAACACCTAAGTCCCTATTCAACCCTAATTTATGTGTATTTAATTTTAAAATCCAATATGTTTCTTTTTTTTCTGCGTGTGAATGTGGAAGTAAAATCGGAATCTATTAATAAACATTTGCAGTTTTTCTAATGTGTGTCCTGATTGATTGTAGTGTTTAGCTATGGGGGAATAAGGGTTGTTTTGACGTATTGTTTGTTTATGGTTATTAAAACGAAATCTAAAATTGTTTCCAGACTCACCAATATATCCACTATTAGGACATAAGTTGCAGAATAAATAATAGATTACGTTATGGGTATCGCAGGTGAGGTTAGGTGGCTGTATCCTGATATTGGTGTTGGGTACGTAAAATGTATTAGCTATTACTAAATGTTTGCAAACTAAGCAACGAGGTTTGTTACATTTGTAATTTCCTGTTTGGTTTCTATTGTTTAGATATTTGGTAGAGGTGAGGATAGCTGATAAGTTAGGTGATTGTTTCATTGCATTTATGGGTGGTTTATCGAAAATGTCTTTGATCTTGTTGTCTAATTGGAGGTTCTTGTAATCATTTTTAAATTGTGAATAAGTGTGTGGGAATATTGATTGTGGTTAAAAACCATGGGAATCCGATTGTTGTTTTTTATTTTTCTTGTATGTGAGAAGTGTGTTACGATTTATCAGGATAGTTTTATTTAGTGCTTCTTTTATTATTTTTATTGGGTATTTGCATTTTAGGAATTGTTTTGTTAAGTTATTAATATTGTATAGAAAATCTAAATGGTCTGAGCATATGCGTTTGGTTCTAAGAAATGAGCTGTATACAATAGATTTTTTTAATTTAAAGGGATGACAGCTGTTAAAGTGCAGGAATTTATGTTGGTTTTTGTGGGTTTGTTGTATAGACTGGTAGAAAGTGTATGTTTGTTTAATTTTATCATAACGTCTAAGAAAGGGATGGATGTGTATGAGTGCTCCATGGTAATTGTATCGTGGAAATTGTTGCAGAAAGTGAAAAAGGTTTTTAATTTTTCTGATCCATGAGTCCATAATAAGAAAATGTCATCAATATATCTAAAGTAATGTGATGATTTATATTCCGAATTGTCTAGTATCTTCTTCGGAATATATTAGTATATTCGGAATATAAACCATCACATTACTTTAGATATTGTCTAGTATCTTCTTCGGAATATATTAGTATATTTTCTTATTATGGACTCAGAAAAATTAAAAACCAACATAAATTCCTGCACTTTAACAGCTGTCATCCCTTTAAATTAAAAAAATCTATTGTATACAGCTCATTTCTTAGAACCAAACGCATATGCTCAGACCATTTAGATTTTCTATACAATATTAATAACTTAACAAAACAATTCCTAAAATGCAAATACCCAATAAAAATAATAAAAGAAGCACTAAATAAAACTATCCTGATAAATCGTAACACTCTTCTCACATACAAGAAAAATAAAACAACAATCGGATTCCCATGGTTTTTAACCACAATCAATATTCCCACACACTTATTCACAATTTAAAAAAAATGATTACAAGAACCTCCAATTAGACAACAAGATCAAAGACATTTTCGATAAACCACCCATAAATGCAATGAAACAATCACCTAACTTATCAGCTATCCTCACCTCTACCAAATATCTAAACAATAGAAACTAAACAGGAAATTACAAATGTAACAAACCTCGTTGCTTAGTTTGCAAACATTTAGTAATAGCTAATACATTTTACGTACCCAACACCAATATCAGGATACAGCCACCTAACCTCACCTGCGATACCCATAACGTAATCTATTATTTATTCTGCAACTTATGTCCTAATAGTGGATATATTGGTGAGTCTGGAAACAATTTTAGATTTCGTTTTAATAACCATAAACAAACAATACGTCAAAACAACCCTTATTCCCCATAGCTAAACACTACAATCAATCAGGACACACATTAGAAAACTGCAAATGTTTATTAATAGATTCCGATTTTACTTCCACATTCACACGCAGAAAAAAAAAAACATATTGGATTTTAAAATTAAATACACATAAATTAGGGTTGAATAGGGACTTAGGTGTTTTAAATCTTTATAAATATTTCAATAGCTAAGCAATTTCTTTAGATATAGTAAAAAAATTTTTTAAATATTTATGACAGTTAGATTTAAGTTAGGAATATCTGAACAGTGACATTCCATATCACGTGACGTCCGCGTCTCGCGAAGGACGCTACTTGCCAACAAACAGTAATTTTAATTTATTTGTAACAAACAGTTATTTCTGATGAAAAAATTGAGGACAATTTGAAATATCAAATATATATATAAATAAATAAATACTTTCATAAAAATAAAACATTATAATTTTTAATTTGAAACTTTTTATATATACATATATATATATATATATATATATACATATATATATATACATACATACATATATATAGTTAAATTCCCAGATGAATTCTGTGGACGAGACAGATAGGCATCAATTCTTGTCCACAGAATTCATCTGGGAATTTAGCTATATTGTCAACATGGAAAAAAAATAATAATCCCTTACTATAAAAGTAATTTACATTAAACAGAGAGAAAAAAAAGAAAAAAAAGGCTCACACAGAAGCGTCTATCTTTTTAAATTTTGATTTTGAATGTAACTATAACAACAAAAACATTTCGATTTCATTTTTGCCTTGAAAAAATCGGAAGACGAAACGCGTCGGCAAAATGTAAGATTTTTTTCCAATTGTCATTTGATGCCATACATATATATATACACATATATATATATATATATATACATATATATATATATATATATATATATATATATATATATATATATATATATATATATATATATATTTATAACTGTGAAATCATCTGATCCTGGACGTTCATTTGTCCGGTTTTACACTGGAAGAATTTTTTATGTTTTGATTTTTTGAGTCGATTTTTTAGTTGTGTGGCTGACTAGACTTTTCCTTATCAATAGTTGTAGATTTTTCGGCCTCGGTCTGGTGTGTGTCAGAGAGGCGCTTCCACATTAAATAAGTCAACATGTGTTGACACGTCGTAAAATCAACCAACCTAATATAAAATTTGTGCCTTGCCATAGAGTAAGGGTTAGCAAGACTTGTCCGGCTGACAATTGCGTCTGATTAGTCAGCTTAATCTTCACCAGGTGTCCCACATAAAATCCGGCATTAAATAACCCAAAAAGAGTTGACATGTTATAAGAATAGCCATCGAATTCTGCTCCCACATTCGAATTGATGCTTCCTTTATATATCTACCGATTTCTGATAAAATCCAATGAATCTGCAACGTTATGAGTCTTGGCCTGGCATATCGTCTTCATTCATTTTCCCCACTGTTTTTCTACACTTATTTTCATGGTAGTTGTTCTGGTGAGCTTTCCTATTTTGTACCTCGTATTCGCGAATTTAAGCGCATCACTAGATTGGCAGTTAGGTCTAATAATTTCGCTGTTGAAATGGCTAGATGCAACCGCAAGTTCTATGTTAATAGTTCCTTCTTCCGCTTTTCTCGTTTGTTTCTTGCTTTCATGTCAGCTACGATCTTCAAAAATTTAAATGCACCATCAATTGTCATCTTTTGTCTGCTTGGAACCTGTTCTTTTATTGTCCTCTATATCAGCTTCTTTCACACTCTGTAGCCCCTTTATTGGCTTTCATCGCCTTGCTTGGGGTGAAATCATTGAAGAAAAAAACCCAGCATATCTTAGCTCGGCGTGGTGTCGTGATTAACGGGGGCCAGTCTCGTTGACTTTTATTAGTAAGTAGTAAGTTCAGGACTATCTTATACAATACCTGACATTAGGCAACCCGCTCCTTTCTGGCTTTTGGCTGTGGTTGTTTCAAATAATATTCAGCTCAAACCATAGGGAGTCTCCTACCCTCCAGACAGTACCTCTCCTTCGGGAGGACGCTGGGTTTATTGCCCGTCGCCTGAGGTGTCCTCAAAACTGGAAGTGCCGAGAAGGCTTGGGCATTTTTTTTACGGTATTGCCGTTAAATCCACTTTAAACCACGACCTTATGTCACATTCGGTAGTAGCGTGAGTGAACTGAAAAATACCCTAACATTATGCAACCCAGTAAGGGTTGACATATCGTAAAATCAACCAGAATAATTGGGATGAGAGTATTCACAAAATTACAATTATTTCACAAACTCCACCCGATTTCATTCTCTTAAAACCCACTTCCGTCTGAACTATGGACGAAAAAAAGAATGTGAAACGCTATTTTTATCTGAAGACACGTGTACAGAAAGCTATTTAAATCCTGCTAAATGCGCATGCGTCTGGATACTACTTATCTCAACATTAAACGAAAGTATTAGAGTAAAAGCAAATGAAAAAAGTTTGAGGGCAAAAGAAAAAGAAGAGGTCAATGGTTTGGGTCGATGCCATCTTTCTTCAATATCAGCGAAAGTGTCAGATATAGTATTTATTTATTTATTGTTTATGTTTACTGGAAAGATTTATATGTGCACGCATGCGCATACGAAACTCTTTCATATCTTAACATGAAATACAAAATTAGTTTTAATTCAGCTAAGATTTTGTCTAGCTCATTATAAAGCGATTTTACATCAAGAAACAAACGAAAATGCTTAATTTGAAGTAGCTTACCCAGGTGGGTTTTATTAATCGAAGTAAAGAACAAAATTTGGGGTGAATTGATAGGCAGATTTTTTAAATCATTTCATACCTAATGCCACTAAGGTTACTGAGAGAGAGAGAGAGAGAGTGGGGGGACACATAGACACAGACAGAAAGAGAAGACTTTAGTGAGAAGAAAAGACAATAAAAGAACAGGTTTCAGGAAGACAGAAGAGTGCGATAATGCCAATAAGATGCAAGGGGTTACTGGGAGTGAAAGAGAATATGTAGGTTTTAGCGAGGAGAAAGGACAATAAAAGAATAGCTTTCAGGAAAGAACAAGATGGCGATAATGCCACTAAGACGCAAGGGGTTATTGAGAATGAAAGAGAATGGGAAGACTTTAGTGAAGAGACAGAACAGTAAAAAAACAAGTTTCAGGAAGACAGAAGATGGAGACAATGCCACTAAGACGCAAGGGGTTATTGGGAGCGAAAGAGAATGGAAAGACTTTAGTGAAGAGACAGAATAGCAAAAACATTTTTCAGGAAAGTAGAAGATGGCGATAATGCCACTAAGACGCAAGGGATTACTGAGAATGGAAGAGAATGAGAAGACTTTGCTGCGGAGAAAAGACAATAAAAGAACAGGTTTCAGGAAGACAGAAGATGGTAATTGGCATTGCATTTAAATTTTTGGAGATTGGTTTGTATGTGGCATGGAAGGAAGAAATCGTTAAAAGAGAAAAGAAACCATTAGAATAGGAAATATGGTTACATCTAGCTAATTCAATAGTAATACTGTGAGACCTAATTGCCAATTAGCTTAAATTCATACAGTTAAGGCACCAAGTAGCAAAACTAATCAGAACAATTGCCATGAAAATATTTGTAGAATAGACAGAGAGAAGCCACGTCACGGCGGTGGGAAAGTGACTGAAATCAAGATTCTAAGACAGGACAGAATTGGTAACATTATAGATCCTTAACTTTTCTATATATAAAGTAAGATCACCAGACCAGATATGCCAGAAATATTCAACAGACGAATTTTTGAAGATATTTTTTTTTTAAAAAAAAAAAGCAAAGTTAGAGTGAAATTTCCGAAGCTTTGGATTTTTAAAATTTGTTTAGAAAAATGACCGTGGGGGACTTTTAAGATCCAGGAAACCAGTTCGCTACAAAGACCAATTTGAAGAGTTCACTATATCCAAGCACTAAGCGATTTATTTTATTTATTTTCTTAAATTACACTGCGTCAATGTTTCGTATTTATTCTCGTTTGAGATGTTACAACCGAAATGCTTTCATGGACAAAGATGGAATAAATAATCTTTTATTGATTTACTAATTTCATTGAATTAACATTAATTTCTTTCCTTCGTTTTTAACCACGTCAAGTCTAGCCGTTTCTACAACTGTAAAGCATACAACTGGGTTCCACTCTCAGCTTTGCAATGGCCGGAAGAAATCGCCCGCGACGTTGTTTTTTCACGTTCCGTCTGCACCGATCTACACTGTAAAACTAGGAAGGGTTCGTTGCACGTTCACAGGGCAACGGAAGGTGAAATCAATTTGCTTATTCATGCAATTAAGCCGTGTTTCGCGTCGGACCTATTATGTCGGTGGCTCATCGGGCCCTTCGCCTCTTTTTAATTCAGTCGAACGACTGGTATCGTTGTGACTGTCTGGGCGGACGACTCTAATCGAGACACTACTTATACAAAGCTGCACGCTTTACAATTATTGTTATTATTATTATTTACTGAAAGAGCGACACACCAAAAAAAGAGCCTGGGGCCTCAAGCATATTACGCCCATTATAACACTCAGTCTGATAGGGTATTGTTACGGTTTTTTGGGTATATGTACATAACTAGTGAGCGAGTCAAAATGACATAATTCCCTATATAGTAGACCGATATAAGGTTAACCAATCAGAAGCCGCACAACACTGTATCCGTCGTGTATAAAGGCGGCCATCTTTGTTTTCCTACCGGAATGACCAGAGGCAACTTTTCCGGCGAACAGGACAGACGGAAGAACTACGCTCTGCTACCTTGCTGCGATATCCACTGCGAACCTGCACTACGCTTTCCTACTGTCTCCGAAATATTCACTGCCAACCTCTGGATTCTATACTCGAAGACGACCGTCATGAAAATGTCTAACAGGTATAGCAGGCTTATGCAGTTCGGAATTCAGAGTTTTCCTTTTATTAGACTGGATGCTACACAAGGCTAGAGAGTCCAGTCCATCCTTCTAATTTAACACCCAGCTGGGGCGGAGGAGGGATGAAGTCATGCCTTTCTCGAGGGCGTTAGTGCGGGATAGAACCGAACAGATTAATTGGAATTTGAAGACGGGTTACCAGTTCCACATTCGAAATTGATTTAGATTTATCTGTTTTGAGCAAAAGTTCAAATATCGGGGAAGCGTTTTAGCAGACGATGGATAATGTGACACCGAAATACGAACATCCATTGGACTAGCGAAAGAAGCATACCAAAGGGTAGCCAAGGTGCTGAGTTACTGGAAAATATCATTAGAAACAAAAAAAGAGTCCTGTATTACTATGTGATATCCATACTCTTATACGAAAATACCTATAGAAAAGACAGAGGGAAGCCACATCACGTTGCAGAAACCGAGATGCCAGGCTAGAATCGGTAATATTACAAACCCTTCTTTGGAATTTTGTCAAGAATTTCAAGATATATAGTAGGAGAACCAGACCAGATATGGCAGCAATATTCAATGCATGGATAAATGGTTGATTTATAAATGTGCAAGATGGATTCTGATGAGAATAATTGTCTGGCATGACACAGTGGAACATCTTATGATAGAGGCGGTGGGAAAGTGACAGAAGTTGAAATGCCTAGTCAAGATAAGTAACATAATTTTTGGATTTTGTTAAGAATCTCAAAATATATAGCCAGAGAAACAAACCAGATATGGCAGCAACATTCAATGCATGGATTGAATGGTTAAAAAGATACAATAAAGAGAAGTTACAGAGATAATTCTGAAGCTTTGGATTTTAAAAATCTGTTTAGATAACTGGCCATGGGAGACTTTAAGGTCCAGGGAACCAGTTCACTACAAAGATCAATTGGAAGAGTTCACTATATCCAAGAGGAAAGCCAGGTCACGTGGATTGATAGGTGCTGAAGTCGAGATCCAGGGAACTAGTTCATTACAAAGATCAATTGGAAGAGTTCACTATATCTAAGAGGAAAGCAAGGTCACGTGGATGGATAGGCGCTGAAGTCGAGATCCATGGAACCAGTTCACTACAAAGATCAATTGGAAGAGTTCACTATATCCAAGAGGAAAGCCAGGTCACGTGGATTGATAGATGCTGAAGTCGAGATCCAGGGAACTAGTTCACTACAAAGATCAATTGGAAGAGTTCACTATATCCAAAATAGAAACAACGTCACGTCGATGGCAAAGTGACTGAAGTCGAGATGCCATGTCAGGATCGATTACATTACAGATCTTTTTGTAAAGAATAACTAGTTTCATGTAAAATGATGGAATTTATTTGCCACCGAGAAAACCATAGACATTTCGGGATTATTTAAATTGAATGTCCCAAGGAGCTTGAGCTTGTTGATATTTTCAACATTTGCACTTTAAATCTAATTGTCCTACATTTTTTTTTTTTTTTTTTTGCATTTATGGAACCACCAGACTCACTACGTTTTGCTCTTTGGGTATAAAACACCACCACCATCAACAACAACAATCCTGATCGTTTCGTTGAGTCATCAGCCATTTATCTACGAGGAAAGAGTGAATTTTTACTTTCGTTGCTTTCTCCGGCTGCCTTCACGAAATCTAAGAATATTTGGAGAAGATACAGAGAAAACTGCCGCAAATTTCTTTTGCATGCTTCAAGAAAATGGGGTTAGGCAGACAAACAAATATTTAGCTTATGCAAAAGTTTTCACCAGGAAGCGCGAACCATTTTGCGGGTTGAAATGAAAAGCTTTCAGGTAAGCAGACCGACAACAGCATGAAAATCTGCCTCACTGGGTGTCATTGAGGGAAGTTCCTCTCCCCCTCTCTCGTTCGCTGCTGTTGTTGTTGTTGTTATTAGTAGTAGTAGTAGTATTAGTAGTAGCAGTAGTAATATTAGTAGACAGTAACCTCTCCTTGCCACTATTAATCGTCAGAAGATGGTATGGTTTTGCCACGTCAGACAGCATAACAGTCTCTGCATGACCATCATGAAAGACAGGGTTGAAGGCGGACATAAGCGGGAACGGCCACGCAAGAGCTGGCCAGACAACTTCAAAGAGTGGACGGACATGATAATGACGGAAGTCCTGAGAGCCACCGCTAACGGATCATCGGTCTTTTTATCTGCCCTTAGGTCCACCCCCGAAAGGATTGAAGCAGTCAAGGGTTGGAAAAAAAAACGACTTGAATAAAACAACTGACGACATGGAATTGATTACCAACTATCAGAATATTCTAAATTTCTTTCTCCTTTTGATAATTTGTTTTCAGAGATTCGATCGACCCGCATACAAAGAGAGCCTCTTCAGAAATCTACACACAGTTTTCTCGTCATAGGCATAAAATATGCTTGGGGTTTAAAGGGTTAATTTCTAAACCTCAATATTAGGGTTTTTTTTCTTGTTTGCAGTAGTCATTAAACGTGCAAATTCTCTGTCCTTCTTGGGTTTTGCTGAAAAAATCTTAGTACACACCATCTCCCCCAAATCAATAATTTAATGACAAGCTATCAGAATCATCTCTTTAGGAAAAATGTAAGGTCGAAAAATTTTCAGCTGGGGGTCGTACTCTTTTAGTATTCCTCCAAAAGTTAATTTTTAGAGGAAAAGGTAAATAAGACAACGGCTAAATGTCCTATTCGTCTTAACTACCATCCTTCTGCCTGAGTGTGAAACTTGGACACTTCATGCTTGAAACAGGAAAAAGGATCCAAGGGTTCAAGAATAAATGCTTGAGAAAGCTCCTTCGCATCCCCTACGAAATTAACGGACCCCAAGCCTAACTGAAAAACTGTAAATTTTGCCTTATTGTTATAGTGGAACACGCCTATTCTATAGTTAATAGACTCTCCCACCTATACTAAGTAGGAGTAGTAAGAGTAACAAGTCAGTCGGCAGAGAGTCGGTCAGTCAGTCGACTGGCTGATCGGTTGAACTCTCTGCCTTTGAGCGGAGAGGAACCCGAAGGAGGCTACGCCGAAGGGCGGATTCTCTTTCGGGGAGGTAAACCGACCTGAACCCGTTTATACGGGTTCAATGGGCATATTTTTGGCCGAGCCAACGGCCTCGGAGATCCCACGTTAAAAAGGCCTTGTGCCACATGACGCCCTCGTGTGTGTGTGTGTGGGGGGGTGACTGAATATCGTCGGTCAGTCAGTCGATGCCGGACGACCGTTAGTCGGATACTAAAGTATCAGCGACCACAACTAGATTACTGCGTCATTACCTATTATATCAAGTAAGTTCCTAACGTTTTGTACGTCGAACCTATTTAGGACCGACTTAGTACAAAATACAAGCCTCCACTGTGAAACCACTACATAACACTTATGTATGTAAGGGTATAATAATTCTAGTTTGTCTATATGAGATTCAGATGATAATGTGTGTGTGTGTGTGTGTGTGTGTGTGTGTGTGTGTGTGGTAAGGATTATTTATGTTTGAAGTTTTTTCGCGTGTTGATTTGGGAACATTTTTACATACATACCCTTTGTTTTAGATAAGTATCAGTTTTTTAAGAATCGATTCAATAAGCTTTGCCGATATAGTATAATGTTTTTGAGGTTTGTTTATA
>CAHIKZ030000076.1:1432500-1440000 GCA_903632075.3 Acanthosepion pharaonis
GCTCTGACTGGGTCTGAGAGGGATTGACAAAAGACAAATCTTACTAATAGTTACAAGAATAAGAAGTTGTGGAGAGCCATCATCGTCTACGTCCTGAAGGGACACGACACACAGAAAAAGAAGAAATGTAAGTATTGAGGCAAAAAGTTATACAAGTACGTACATATTTTGCTACTTATTCCAATCAAGGTTTAAATTGTCTCTATCTATAAAAGGCAGGATGTGTGTGCGTGTGTAACGAATGCACGGCTGCAATTTTCGACGGATTTGCACCAAAATTTACATGCACATGCTCCAAGTTAGCGGGAAGGGCCAAGACCGACTTTGCATTTCCCAACTCCCATCGATAGTGGAAATATCGATTTTTCATGCTTCTACGGCAGTTTTCATGTAGTTTGCGGCCATTTTCTACTGGCCAGAGAAGGAGCCAATAGCTGGCTGCCACGAATAGGCAGGAAGATTCTATTGACCAGCGTGAGAGCTAACAGCTGACTGACACGAATGTTAATTAGCATGCTAGCATGCAAAAAATAAATCGATAGCTGCATTCGTCACAAGTGGGAAAAATTTAAATCTGCATGGCACTTTACTCCAATTGGCTCATTCGCTTGCTTAAACTCAACGTTGATTCTGATTCCGCACAACTGGGTTGGGTGTGAAAAAGTATTTGTTGTTAACATTCTTTTTTTCATTCGGTTTTTCCGGTTACGAGTCCTTTTTTTAAAGCTGATCGTTTTGTGTTCATTTTGTTTAGTTCTTTTTTCGTTACAAATTTAATGTTTAGTATAGAGCTTAGAAAAATTCGCAGTGTGAGATAGGCAAGAAGTAAGGCACTCCTTAGAGCTTTAAAGGCAAGGAAGGGCAAAAATATTTTAAGTCAAGTGATAGCGATTGCTGTATTAGTTGCACGATTTTTGAATCAAGCAAGGGTAACGCTGGGCCATGCTGCTAGTCTTGTTATAACTAGAGTAATGGATGGGAAATAATTTGAGTAGTGGAGGTGTTTGAAGGTGTTTTCGATATATTTCTCTTCTTCAGGCAGGAATTGGGGGGTACAGATTCTAAGGGCTCTTAAATAAAAAAAAAAGCCTATGATTACTCCGTGTCCCCCCACAACAATAAAATAAAATCCAGAGTATTCATCCAATTATAACTGTTCTTGCACCTCCTTTCGTTATTTAGCACGGTTGTTACTTCCTGCTAGCACCTCATAAATAATGGTCAATTCCGCTTTTGTTCGCATGGAAAGAAGGGAAAACCACTAGATGGTTTCAGTGAGAAAATAAAAGAAAGAATGGAAGATAGAAGTGGAGAGAAAGAATCAGATTACAGATACTACACTTTGATCCCAGCCAAAAAGTCAAGAAGCTTTATTTACTTGACCCCCACATTGAGTCAGGTTGTGACACAAGGTCGGTTTTTAACTTGAGGACCAGAGTGTTTTCACTCGGGCCGCTGGTTCAAGCTGGTCTTAGCTGGTCGTAGCTTGTCCAAGCTGGTCAGAGCTGGTCTAAGCTAGTCATAGCTGGTCTTGGCTTGTCATAGCTGGTCCAAACCCGAGCCGGTTCAAGCTAGGCGTAGCCGTGATCGAATCTCAGCCAAAAGGCCGAGAAGCGTTTATCTTTGAGTGCGCCCACGTCACTACCGAATGTAACACAAAGTCAATGTCTAAAGGGAGACTAATGGCAATACCGTGGAAAAATTATCCGGGTCCCCTCGGTACTTCTCCTTTGGGGAGCGCGTCAGGCGCCAGGCAATAAACACAGCTTCCTCCCGAAGGAGAGGTACAGCCTGAGGGGAAGAAACCCTGGCATTAAATTTTTTATTCTTCCCGAATCAAAAGGCCGATAAGTGATGAGGACTGTGATAAAAGCGGCATTTTTCAGTCGCGCAATATCGAACGACGGAAACCGAATAAGGCAATCGTCAAAAATCCAATTGCCATAAATAAAATAACATCGTCTGCTGAATTATTCTTAAATTATTTAAGAGAAATGTTCGTAAGACGGGAATTTGGCTAGAAAGAAAAAAGAAA
Source organism: Acanthosepion pharaonis (assembly GCA_903632075.3). NCBI lineage: Eukaryota > Metazoa > Mollusca > Cephalopoda > Sepiida > Sepiidae > Acanthosepion > Acanthosepion pharaonis. The sequence goes on from CAHIKZ030000076.1 coordinate 1,434,536, forward strand.
AAGAAAAGAAGATAAGTGTTTCACTATACCTCTCATTTGAGTTCATTATATTCACCTAAGTGCTAATACCCTTGAGACATGGCACAGTGGATAAAACGTTAGTTAGATCCAGTGACAGGATCCAAAGAGTGTGAGTTCAATACCTGGTTAAGGTGGTGGAGAATTAACAGGAGATAACTGACATCCATTAGACATGGCACGTGGAACTAGAACAGTCTACCCCAGTGAGCGAAATAAAGGGTTCAGTTCGACATTCCAACCACCTGAAGAAGGCCGCTGCGTACAACGGCTGAAACGTTGTAATAAACATGGCGACAAAGATGAGGACAATAATGCGAATAATGTAAATAGTGTACACGTCTTACTAATTAACCCTTAGCTGGGGGATAAGAGGTGGATTTTTATTTTCCCCAAGGTTATTTACGCATCTTACTTATTATAAACCCAGGTTGTGTGTGTGTGTGTGTGTGTGTGTGTGTGTGTGTGTACGTTTATATATTGGATCGGATTTCCTACATTTTTCAACCGATTTCAACAAAACTTCACTTTTTTTGGCAGGTAGTGTTTCTTATTGTCTTGCACACTTTTTTCTCTATTTTTACATTCAGAATACTTTAAAAATTCCATTTTGAAGACAATTTTTTATAATAAAATTCTATTCAATCGGTAGACTCATAACGATTGAAAACAATGTTTTTGTTTGAGTTTGGCTTTGACCAATTCGTAAAAAAAACTAATTAAGACATGCGTGTCCGTCAACCTTAAACAATAATCTTTGTCAATTTTATTTTTCAGTCTTTATGATGGTCGATACTTGATCTATCTCTTACTGTTACATCCCCGGGCAACGCCGGGCTCTACTGCTCGTAATTGAATATAAAGTACCCAACTAGAATTGGTACTCATCTCTCCCGTTAACAATTCTGAGCCTTTATCCATTACATCACACGCACATCTGCTGATATTCCCAAGCAGTTACCCATCTAGGCTCGTTCGTTGCTTAACTTCGGTGATCGGAGCTGGTGTTTAAACTACATTTTGCCGAAAGCCCATAAGCATTTAATAATTACTTATTAATTGAAACAAATTACTGTACATTTTTTTTTTAAATTCATCGACATTTTCTATTGCCATTAATTTTTAAGACTTCTCTATAACAATAATCTCTGTAGTAGATAAGTTCGCCTATCACCCGGTTCGCACTCCTCCTCAGTCTTTTGAACAGGAGTAGAGGTTTATTCCTTTTTTCCTGTTTATGATTGGGTTTCCGGTTTCTTCTAAAGTCTTTTCGTTCTCCTTCATTCTCAGTAGTCCCGTGCATCTTAGTGGCATTATCGCCTTGCTTAGGGTGAATTGATCAAAAAAAAAAAAAAAAAAAGAAAAAAAAGGTGTATGTACTTATATGGAAAAGAATTAAGATTTGCAGTAATAGATGCATATTATTTGGTAGGCATCTATTGAGCTGGACAGTCTTGGAGAGAGGAGGTGACATATGGTGAAAAAAATTAATTGGTAAAAAACAGGTTGAGAACCACTGTCTTAGACGGACCGACAGATAGTTATGTGCGGTTTGGTTTGGTTTGGTTTGGTTTGGTTGAGTTTGTTTAACGGCATATCATCTCCTTGTGAGTCATTTAATATCGAAATTTTATTTTCTTGAGAACTTTGGCAATTTTTTTTCCAATAATGCATTGCTGGTAATTTTTAAATTATTTACTATGAAAATGTATTGCTGGTAATTTTTTCTAAAGTATTTTTATATTTTCATGTTTTGACCTCAGTTTTCGGGGGTCACTATTTTCCAGTAGCTGGAACCCTAACAGGTGCTACCACACTAGGTCACGGTAGGCCTGGGAACAACAGTAATTAAGAGATGGTTCCACGTTCCTCAAAACCTCCCAGAGGCTTTTCTGCCGAATATAGTTTATTGTCATACCCAGGACGATCCGACAAGTAGAGAAAGAAAGACAGAGAGAGAGAGAAAGAGAGAGTCTACAAAGAGTCTTCTTTATTAATATAAGTCTAAGAACGTTGCTTGTGTGTTTGCCAGAAGTCATATATAGAGAGTGGTCGGAAGAAAGACATGAATTTATTATCGTGTAGGAAGCGGGGGAGAGAAGGAAATGGAGAAAAATCTCTCTCTCTCTTACCACCTCTCTCTTTCCGCCTCTCTCTTCCACCTCTATCTCTTTCCACCTCTCTCTCTTTCCACCTTCCCGTGATTGTGTGCGTGCTGACTTATATTTCAACTTTCTTTAAACAAACACTATTTTAAATATTTTTATTTCAACTTTCTTAAAACAGGCAATTTTTTAAATATTGAAAGCAACTTCAATGTTTTATAATATTATTTTAAAATGCGATTTGTTTATACAGTAAGTATTTTTTATTCAACTTTCTTTAAAAAGGCAATTTTTTTTATGTTGAAAGCAACTCCAATAACCGCAAATAAATGTATTTTAAAATATCTCTACTTTCACAAACTCTTCATGAAACTAAATGTAAACAGTAAACATAACAAGGTTGACCCAACAGGTCACGGATGGTCTAGTGGCATATAAAATCCAGAACGGTTCATTAACGTTCGACTGGGTTAATATCTTATTTACTATGCAGCCTAATGAACGGCTGGAGATGGCAACTGACTGACCATAAAGCCGTGGTAACGTGGGTCAGTGTCGACCAGACAACCATTCTTGGCAATGCCAAGTCGATTGTTTTGGTTGAGAATGAATATTCATATATAAGCAGAGTTCGGACAAGTAGCAAAAGAAGCTCATAAAATCTTTGTAAAAATTTGTATTTCCCAATCGAGAAGACAGACTGTATAGACCAGATGTTTATCTAATGTCAATATATATATATATATATATATATATATATATATATATATATATATATATATATATATATTGTTTGTAATGAAGTCGGACATAGTGGCTTTGTGTGAATCGCCGTCGGATTCAGTCTGAATTGAAGCCCGCCAATTTGTCAGTGTGTGTTCAGTGTATGGTTGGTGGGCGTTTGTAAAATGTTCTTATATTTTGTGAAAGAGAGACACAAAAAGAGAGGGGGGCGGGGTAGATACAGAGAGATAGAGAAACGAATGATACTGAAAAGTTCAAGAGGAATTCCAGCAAAGATAAGATAGAATACAGGCACCAAAGAAAGAAAGAAAGAAAGAAAGAAAGAAAGAAAGAAAGAAAAATAAAGAAAAAATAAAGAAAAGAGAAACGAAGGAAGAAAGAGAAAAAGAAAGAAAGAAAAAGAAAGAAAGAAAAAGAAAGAAGAAAAAAGGAAGACAGAGGAAAGAAAGTAAAAAAGAAAGAAATAAAGAAAGAAAGAAGGAAAAAAGAAAAAGCAAAAGAAAATTAAAGAAAGAAAGAAAAAGAAAAAAGAAAGACAGAAGAAAGTAAAAAAGAAAGGAAGAAAGAAAAAAGAAGACAAGAAAAAGAAAAAGAAAGAAAACAAAGAAGAAGAAAAAAGAAAAAGAAAAAGAAAGAAAGAAAGGAAGAAAGCAAAAAGAAAGAAAAGGAAGAAAGAAAAAAGAAAGAAGAGAGAAAGAAGAAAGAAAGAAAATGAAAAAAGCAAGGAAGAAAAAGAAAGAAGAAAAACAGAAAAAAGAAAGAACGAAAAAGAAAAAAGCAAGAAAACAAAGAAAAAGAAAAGAGATATAAAGAAGAGAGAAAAAAGAAAATAATGAATGTTAATATTTATCAAAGAAATGGTAAATTAGATTGACAGAAAACTATTGCGCTTAAAAAATAAATTCCAAAGAGCTCTGCGTGCTTAAAAATGGCCATGCATCGTTCTAAAAATGCAGGAAATGGCTGTCAAATGGCTGTACCCTTTAGTTAAGAATTAAATTATTTTGTTTTTGTCTTTTCTTCTACACACTTCACTAATAAGTGTTTCCATCTGAATATCATTTCATGCGTACAGCTATCATTTATGTATTCATCAACAACTAGAAAATGATTATATGAATCATTTTCCCAGCTGAGAAATAGGGAAATGTAATCAGCTAATCGAATTCTGACTACAGTTATTTCATTTCAACACGTTAATTTCGTTTCTTTATCATCTGTAAATTCTCGTTGAAAGGATCAGCAAACAAAAACAAAAAAAAAAAAAAAGAAAAAGAAAAAAGAAGCTGGATGTGGCGGTGCCTTTTCATTGGCCCGTGAATTGACGAATTAGCAACTAGCAAGAACGCAAGGATTCCTGGTTAAACAAAAAAAAAAAACAAAAAACGTTTTTCTTCCTCCCAAATTCTTCAAGGGGTTTCCGTTGCCATCTCCGCTGTTTCGAATTCAGAGTAATCTTTTTCATAGACCGGTCGCTATCCAAGGCTACAGTTGCGTCTACCGCTACCATCTACGTAGGTTAAACCTACCTACATTGGTAGATCAAATCTATAGTTGGGTGGAGGTGATGGCTTCATGCCTGGCTCAAGGTCATTTTTGGAAAAGTGAATGCAACAGACCCGACCGGAATTTGAACCTATATCGATTCCTTTTTTCGTTGCAATAACCATTACGTCATCCGCACATCTTTCCGCTTGGCACAAAAATGGTAGCCTGAAAAGCATTAAGATTTTAACCGCAAAAGCATCACTTGGTACATCCTTGTGTATAGCCTTATTACCAGTCATACTGACATATTCATCGATGACAGAAAAGGCCGGGAAGAGGAGCTTAAATATATGACTCATTTTCACCACTAAAATCCCAATCCCAACAAATAACTATATCTATTGTCAGTTGTGACACGAAAGATACAAAGATATATATGTTAACAAAGAAAGGTGTATATTTTTGTATATGCATTCATGTACCCGAATTAGCACCATCACTTTGTATACCAGACTACCTTTTAATGCCTTCGGGGATTCCATATTTTCTACCTTATGGAAACATATTCAAATTTCAAACGATCAAAGCTACCCACATAGCCGAATATATTGATGGCGGTGTGGTTTTGTATCAAATTTGTCTATCGTTTTTACGTTTGAAGAACTGACACGGTGATTTGCGTATTTCCGTTTTTACTTTCGATCTGATATAGCCAAACATTGCCATTTTTTAAATTCAACAAACTTTGTCTGGATTCTGTATCCTATTTTATACACATAGCGTTGTAACCTATGGAAGGTTACTGAATAGAATACTCAAACGAAGATTGGTAATGGATGATAATACTTAGGACACGAACAACACATATAAGATTCGCCAGGGGCGCATAGAAGAAGTAGAAGTGAGTCAATTGAATTCTTCAATGAATCTTCAACTGCAGACCAACATACAGTATTTACTACTGTATTTATGTGAATGGGAGCATACTCATTATCGTTCGTAGGTATGCTACAACAGATAGATAGATAGATAGATAGATAGAAATGAATAGACTGAGATAGATAGATAGATAGATAGATAGATAGATAGATAGATAGATGTGAAAAGACT
>CAHIKZ030000076.1:1445000-1465000 GCA_903632075.3 Acanthosepion pharaonis
TTACCAGGAAATAGATAGATAGATAGATAGATAATTCATCAGGATAAACAATGAGATATATAGATAAAAAGATGCAGGATAAACCTGCGATTTTTAGATTTAGATTTTTTTAGATTTAATGAGATAGATATCAGGATAAATCGATAGATAGATAGATAGATAAAGATATAATTAAACAGGCTGCGATAGATTACTAACTATCTATATGTACAAAATAGATTCTATTTTATACACATGTTTTATTCTTAAAACACAATTTTAGACGTAAAATATATAAATCTTTTACATTCTGAAAAATTGGGTAACGATTTCCGTTAGATTCAATTCTGAAAAGGCGATCTGAATATTTTTCTTTCCTGCCATTCTGAAAAAGGATGAAAAAAGTAAATTCTATAAAAAAAAAAAAAAAAAAAAAAAAAAAAAAAAAAAAAAAAAATCTGGGAGAATTTGTAAAGAAGGACAAGAAAATTCTAAAGAAAAGATACAGAATACATATAACAATTTATTATTTTTTTTTTTTTTACAAAAGTCGCACAATTTAATTTTTTTATCTCGAGAACCGCCAACTTAGCGAAAATTACTACCGATTTATGATTTAAGCATACACACAACTACACACTCATAGATACTTCTTAATTTTGCTTTTGATCTGATGACGCCTAGAAAGGCGAAACGGATAATAAAATGGCTTTCCTTTTGTCATATTCTTCAAACTTTGTCTGGATTCTGTACCCTATTTTATACATATAGTGATCTACGAAATTACATCAATAAACTATGGATTCATGTCCATCTCGAGATGGTTGCTTATAAAATAAAATAAAAAAATTGACAATTAAAACAAGCACTTTTCTTCCATATAAACATGTTGACGTTTAGTAAAAGGGAATATGTAATATACAAATTTATATAATAGTGGGTTGCTATTTTCATGGCAAATAAAGGTCAGTTCCATTCTTTATTTCCGAGAGTGACACTGGTGTTTGGCAGCTACGGTCGTTGTTGTGTAGTGGACTATATTGGTTGTGTCATTCCGTCAATCATCACGACTGCATTAGTCTCTCTCTCTCTCTCTCTCTCTCTCTCCTCTCTGTGTGTGTGTCTTTTACTGAAAATCAAATCAGCTGTATATTCACCAGAAGAAAATTCTTCTTGTAGTATTAAATAGCAAAATCCATATGGCCTGTATTGGCTACTTCTATTGTCGCAAGCAGGGAAATTTTGCCTACTACTTGTCAGTGACGGAGAGGATGTAGTGAGTGAGTGAAACTCCTCCTGTCCTATAGCAGACACATGCCCAAAGCGGTGAGGATTCTCAATGAAGTATTTTTAAGGATAGAACTCCTTGTTTACCAGGAAATCCCACATTCTAGTTGCTAATTCATCAATTCAATGGCCTATAAAAAGGTGCCGCAACCTTTTTTCTTTTTTTTTTTTACATTTGTGAGCCTATCAAGTATATCGTATTTCTAAAATATATGAACTTCCGTGTGAGCAACTGATGACGTTTTGATTTTTTCTCAGTTTTATTCTTCTTCTCTATTTTACACACACAGTGTTAGAGTGCTTTACATTTAGTATGCGCAGTACTATTTCCAAGGAGGCGAATCACAGTTATTTCCTCCGTGTTCCACAAGCAAGAAAAAAGTTCCACTCAGCTTTTTCCCAACCGCTGTTATTTTGTGGGACAGACTCCAGCGTGTGTTCTTCCTTGAACGCTTGGATCCTGACCTTCACAAGTCAATCGTTATCTACCTTCCTCTTATCCTTCTAATCTTTATACTCTGCTGCCGTCTCTTCCATTCATACTAGGCACCTCATTCATCATCGACTGCAACTCTTTATCTGGGGTGACTATCAACTGGGCGAATATCGGATGAAAGAGATGAAAAAAAATTATCATGAATTAAATCCCAATCCCAACAAATAACTATATCTATTGGAGAGGATGAAACAAGATACAAAGATATATATGTTAACAAAGAAAAGGTGTATATTTTTGTATATGCATTCATATTTAACAACTTTAACACGAGAACGCAACAACGAAGCCTTCCGAGAAAAACAAAATGAAAATAATTAACTTTAAAAAAACTACTAACCGAACATGTGAGCAACGATGACGTTTTGGAGGGGATGCAAACAAGGAGGAAGCTTATACTTAACATCAGAAAAGGCAGCTGAATATTCTGAGACTCGTAATGAGAAAGGAGGGCTTGGAGAATATGATACTCACTGGTCGAATAGAGGGAAAGAGAGAAGGCTGTTAAGGATATCATGAACCGTGCGTGTGGAGCAACGATGACGTTTTGGAGGGATGCAAACAAGGAGGAAGCTTATACTTAACATCAGAAAAGGCAGCTGAATATTCTGAGACTCGTAATGAGAAAGGAGGGCTTGGAGAATATGATACTCACTGGTCGAATAGAGGGGAAAGAGAGAAGGCTGTTAAGGATATCATGAACCGTGCGTGTGGGCAACGATGACGTTTTGGAGAGGATGCAAACAAGGAGGAAGCTTATACTTAACATCAGAAAAGGCAGCTGAATATTCTGAGACTCGTAATGAGAAAGGAGGGCTTGGAGAATATGATAATCACTGGGCGAATAGAGGAAAAAGAGAAGGCTGTTAAGGATATCATGAACCGTGCGTGTGGGCAACGATGACGTTTTGGAGAGGATGCAAACAAGGAGGAAGCTTATACTTAACATCAGAAAAGGCAGCTGAATATTCTGAGACTCGTAATGAGAAAGGAGGGCTTGAGAATATGATACTCACTGGGCGAATAGAGGGAAAGAGAGAAGGCTGTTAAGGATATCATGAACCGTGCGTGTGAGCAACGATGACGTTTTGGAGAGGATGCAAACAAGGAGGAAGCTTATACTTAACATCAGAAAAGGCAGCTGAATATTCTGAGACTCGTAATGAGAAAGGAGGGCTTGAGAATATGATACTCACTGGTCGAATAGAGGGAAAGAGAGAAGGCTGTTAAGGATATCATGAACCGTGCGTGTGAGCAACGATGACGTTTTGGAGAGGATGCAAACAAGGAGGAAGCTTATACTTAACATCAGAAAAGGCAGCTGAATATTCTGAGACTCGTAATGAGAAAGGAGGGCTTGGAGAATATGATACTCACTGGGCGAATAGAGGGAAAGAGAGAAGGCTGTTAAGGATATCATGAACCGTGCGTGTGAGCAACGATGACGTTTTGGAGAGGATGCAAACAAGGAGGAAGCTTATACTTAACATCAGAAAAGGCAGCTGAATATTCTGAGACTCGTAATGAGAAAGGAGGGCTTGGAGAATATGATACTCACTGGTCGAATAGAGGGAAAGAGAGAAGGCTGTTAAGGATATCATGAACCGTGCGTGTGAGCAACGATGACGTTTTGGAGGGGATGCAAACAAGGAGGAAGCTTATACTTAACATCAGAAAAGGCAGCTGAATATTCTGAGACTCGTAATGAGAAAGGAGGGCTTGGAGAATATGATACTCACTGGTCGAATAGAGGGAAAAGAGAAGGCTGTTAAGGATATCATGAACCGTGCGTGTGAGCAACGATGACGTTTTGGAGAGGATGCAAACAAGGAGGAAGCTTATACTTAACATCAGAAAAGGCAGCTGAATATTCTGAGACTCGTAATGAGAAAGGAGGGCTTGGAGAATATGATACTCACTGGTCGAATAGAGGGAAAGAGAGAAGGCTGTTAAGGATATCATGAACCGTGCGTGTGGGCAACGATGACGTTTTGGAGAGGATGCAAACAAGGAGGAAGCTTATACTTAACATCAGAAAAGGCAGCTGAATATTCTGAGACTCGTAATGAGAAAGGAGGGCTTGGAGAATATGATACTCACTGGTCGAATAGAGGGAAAGAGAGAAGGCTGTTAAGGATATCATGGACCGAACGTGTGAGCAACGATGACGTTTTGGAGAGGATGCAAACAAGGAGGAAGCTTATAATTAACATCAGGAAGCGGCAGCTGAAATTTATGGCACACGTAATGGGAAAGGAAAGCTTGGTGAATCTGTTACTCACAGGACGGATAGTGGGAAAGAGAGACAAGGTAAATCAACGCGTGACATACCTAGCGAGCTTAAGCAAGTGGATGACAAAACAGGGTTTGGGAGAAGTAGTAAAAGGACAAAACATATTGAGAACTACAAGGAGGAAGTGGAGAGCCATGATCGCCTACGTCCTGAAGGGATACGGCACATAAAAGGTGAAGAAGCGACCCTGACACTAAATTATCAGTATACAGAGACGCTTTGATAACGCTAAGTTTAACTGGTTTGATTCGGCTTTTGTTGTCAGCAGTTAGTTGTCGAACAGGAGTAAATTAGATTCTGAATTATTATTGTTTAGCGTTGGTCGAATATCCAGAGATTGGCTCAACAGTATTCTTTGATATATTGATTTTTCCTTCCAATTAAAGAGAGATTATTTTTTTATCATTAGAAATCGATACATGAAGTCTATCTTCAAGTATTTGGAATAAACCTCGATTTGGAATTAAACGTTTGGTCAAGAACATTAAATTATGCTACAGGAATGGCTCTTAACATAACATCTGAAATAAGATAATAATGATTGCTATCTTTTTATACGGATCTACAGGCAAATATTTCTATCGATCTCAATGACAGATTTTTAAGCAATATTTCTCCTTTTATAGACAAAGACACTTTTTCTCTTCCTTCCTATTTTCTATTCGTCTTTCTTTCTTTTCTTTTTACCTGTTTTTTGTCTTTTTTTTAATCATTTCACCCCAAGCAAGGCAATAAAGCCATAATATATGTCTGTTATATTATTACTTTCATAGTAATTGTTCTGATGAACTTACCGCTTAGACTATGAATTTAAGCGCAGTACTAGATTGTCGGCGAGGTCTCATCATTTTAAAGTTGTAATGGCTAGATGTAACCGTAAGTTCTATGCTAACAGTTTCTTCTCTCTCACTTTTCGCTTGTGGAACTTTTTTCCGGCTTCTTGCTTTCCAATCAACTTTGATTTTCACAAATATGAATACAACGTCAATCGTTATCTTCTGTCTTCTTAATTCTTGTTCATTTATTGTCCTCTCTCCTTAATAGTATTTTTCCATGTTCTTTAACACTCAGCAATCCCTTGCGTCTTCGTGGCTTTATTGCCTTGCTTGGAGTGAAATGATAAAATGTACCTTTGTAAAATGTATAAATTCTCCCCCCCCACAATTAATAGGAATTATATTAGTTAATCATTATTATCTCAACAAGATTCTTACAATTCAAAAATATTTTGTGGCTTAAAATAACTCGCAAAAGGTTGATAGGCCGTAAAAAACACGTTAATCAATCAATCCAGCACCGAAATATTTGTGCATTTAACTCTCGTCTAGTAAAGATGAATAAGTCATCTTGTTCGAAACAAGGGATATATCTATACGTATATTCATGTCTCTAATGGTGTCATTCTTTGCTCTCTCTCAAGTTCGTTAAAGGCAACAAAAGAACAGGCAAAGATCTGTTTATAATTCAGAGATGAGGTATTGTAATTATTTACAGTATTTACATTGTTCGGACTGTTGGCCTCAATGACACATGGCCCCAGTGGATATAAGCGTTGGTTGGATCCAGTGACTTTACCCAAAGAGTTGTGAGTTCGATACCTAGCTACTGCAGTGATGAACAAAAAATTGGTAAGTTGAGTTAAGGGGAGATAACTGAGAACCTCCGGAAGAGGCATGACACGTGGACCTAGAACAAGCTACCCTGATGAAGGAAAAATAGGGTTCAGTTCGAAATTCCAACCACCTGAAGAAGGCCGGAGCGTTCAACAGCCGAAACGTCATGAATATGACAATAAAGATGAGGACAAAATTCCGAACAATGTAAATAATATAAACAAGCAAAAAGTGAATTTAAAAGGGCAAAGTATAGAGAGAGACAAAGTATCTTGGTAATTTTCTTTTTTTTTTTATGTGTCATGTCATTTTAGGGCGTTAGTGTTATGGTGAAACACACCTATTCTATAGTTAATAGACTCTTCCACCTATAATAAGTAGGAGTAGTAAGGGTCCGTCAGTCAGTCAGTGAGTCAGTCGTTCAAGTCCTGAGCGATTGTTCGGTTGAACTCTCTGCCTTCGAACGGAGAGGAACCCGAACGAGGCTACGCCGAGGGGCGGAGTCTCGTTCGGGGAGGTAAACCGGCCCTGAGCCCGGGTTCAATGGGCATATTTTGGGGCCGAGCCCACGGGCTCGGAGAACCCACAATAAATAACCGACCTTGTGTCACATGTTGCCCCAGTGGGGGTGGGGGAGAGACTGAATATCGTCAGTCGTTCAAGTCTCGACCGGCTGATCGGTTGAACTCTCTGCCTTCGGGCTCCTTCGCATCCCCTACGAAATTAACGGACTCCAAGCCTAACTGAAAAACCGTAAATTTTGCCTTATTGTTATAGTGGAACACACCTATTCTATAGTTAATAGAATCTCCCACTTATACTAAGTAGTAGTAGTAAGAGTAACAAGTCGGCATAGAGTCGGTCAGTCAGTCGAATGGCTGATCGGTTGAACTCTCTGTCTTTGAGCGGGGAGGAACCCGAAGGAGGCTACGCCGAATGTCGGATTCTCTTTCGGGGAGGTAAATCGACCCTGAACCCGTTTATACGGGTTCAATGGGCATACTTTTTTTTAGGCCGAGCCCACGGGCTCGGAGATCCCACGTTAAAAAACCGGCCTTTTGCCACATGATGCCCTAGTGTGTGGGGGGGGGTGACTAAATATCGTCATTGAGCCAGTCAGTCGATGTCGGACGACAGTTAGTCGAATACTAAAGTATCAGCGACCACAACAAGATTACTCTGCGTAATACCTATTATATCAAGTTCCTAACGTTTTGTACATCGAACCTATTTTAGGACCGACTAATACAAGTCTCCACTGCGAAATCACTCCACAACAGTTAGTGATCACAACATTCCATAACTTTCTGTCGCTTATTGCGTTAAGTAAGAATGTCAGGTTAAATAATAGAAATATTACTGGACCGGAGTGTTGCAACTTATATAAACGCGTTGGATTTCTGTCAACTCTGGAAAGTAAGAACTGGGCTGTTTTTTGTTTGTTTCTTGCGTTAAATCATTTTGCCCCAAGCAAAGCGATAAAGCAACTAAGGCCGAAGGATTTACCGAGAATGGAAGAATATGAGAAGAAAAAAAAAACATTATTGAAGAGAGATGCCTATAAAAGAAGAGGATTCAAGGAGACAGAAGATGGCGACATTGATGTCGCGTTTAAATCTTTGAAGATCAGAGTTGCCAGGAAAGCAAGAAATCGGAAAAGAGTTCCACAGGGGAGATGTGCGAGAGCAGAAACTATAAGAATAGTATTTACGGTCACATCTAGCGATTTCAACATTTCAAATATGACCCTTTGTTGTAGGCCCAAGAAAAACGATTCAGTCTACTCAGTTCAGAAACGCAGACAAAATACAGGTTCGAGGAGACGACATCCTGATCGAACATCTACAGTGGAGAAAAAAGACCAAGAAATCGACGACATCGGGACATTACTGCGGCGTCTCTCCTTGCAGGTAAACCCCTTGTTTAAAGGGTACTGTCAGTAATACATATGCAGCTACACACATTAAACATCGAGCAAAACTTTACCACGCTAGTGTTGGTGTCGCAACCGTAGCAAGTAGGCTTTTTTACGGGTTGGAGTTGTCAGCCCAAAGCCTAATCGGTTTTGATTTCAAAATTATACTTCTTCTAGACTAGTTGATAACCAAGGCTATAGATTCCAGCCTACTTTTCACTCCATATGCCGTACAAAAGGCTATAGCTTCGGTACGTTAGTGTTGGTGTTTCAACCGTAGCAAGTAGGCTTTTTTACGGGGTGGTGTTGCCAGCGTAACGCCTTATCGGATCCTTATTTTGGCGCTGATAGCCTTTACGCTATGCGCACATCCACATCTGGAAGAAGGCCTGGAGGATATTTCCTGCTCTTGCAACTGATATGGGAGGGTACCTTAGCCATCGCGGAAACCCCTCCAAAATCCTCTTTCTCACAGCTAAGCAGTGATGAATTTAAATGCACGTTGTTTTTTCCGTATTTGGGTTTATTTAAAACCCCACCTGAAAGTATTAAGCGTTTCTTATTTTTCATATATTTGCCTCTTTCTTTTGCTAGCCATCATCTGTCAGTGTCTTGTTATCTCACACGGGCTGTACGAATATCATTTTTTTTTGTCGTTTGTTTGTTATTTGTTTTTTTTATGACTTCAATGGAAAGAATTGTAATATCACACATTTATGGAACTACACCTGACCATTTACATTTGACAATCCACACACCTCGGACTTTTTGTAGTTTAAGCGCTAACGGAAAAAAAAATTTCACTAAATCCAGAACAGCTGTCATAAACTTCCTGGCATTACGAGATGCCCACGGACATTGCCGCTTCTTCGAGATGCTATTAAAGAGACTTCAGTAGATGAAGCAACTAGTCGCCATTTTTATTGTGGCTGTTGTTGTTGCTTAATGGGCAAAAATAAATTCAGCCTCAGAACAAAATCTTCTCTGTCTTTATATAAAACTGATAGAATATTTAGAAATTGGAGAGAAATAACTTGGAGCCAGGAGATTCCTATGTGTGTGTATGTGTGTGTGGGTGTTTTATTTCTATTTTTTTTTTTAACTTATTTTTGTTATTAGCTGAAAGTATACCATATTAACTAAAAATAAATAAAAAAAAATAAAAATAAAAACAGGATGGTATCGCGTTCTTTCGGTTTTTCTTGTTCTTTACTTTTTATCGCACGCTTCTTCATTCGCAGCCAACATTTCGACTATTTTACCTTTTCATCCTCTCCACTGAATGTAAAAGCTCTTGTAAGTGATAGGTACAAAACATATATATATATACGTGATGGTGGGTAAGGATATGAATTGACGGACTTAAATATAGCAATAAACTTGGTACGAATCTTATTAAATAACCTCTTCGCGTCTAGCAGAAACGTTTCGGAAACTACACTCCCCACCCCCACCTTACAACATTCATGCTACACGCAAGCTTAATTCTGTATGCAATTATGAGAAACTGATTTGTTGTTGCTGTTTTGTTGTTGTTTTGTTTTTGCGGTTTTATTTTATTTATTTATTTATTTATTTTTTGCTGTTTCTTAGCCAATATTGAAACTTGGTTCGTGATGCGTTATATATGACCGCAAAGAGATTCGGTGATGATAATGTTAAGGAATGATGATGATGATGGTGATGATGACGATTATGATGATGATGATGTGATTCGATGATGATGATAATTATAGGGTAATTCTATGATGATGATGATGATTATGATGATAATGATAAGGTAATTCGATGATGATGATGATTGTGATGATGATAATAATAAGGTAATTCGATGATGACGATGATGATGAAAGGTAATTTGATGATGATGATGATGATGATGATGGTAATAATAAGGTAATTCGATGATGATGATGATGATGATGATGATGATAAGGTAATTCGATGATGATGATGATGATGAAAGGTAATTCGATGATAATGATGATGATGATAAGGTAATTCGATGATGATAATGATGATTATGATTATGATGATGATAATAATAAGGTAATTCGATGATGATGATGATGATGATGATTATGATAATAATAAGGTAATTCGATGATGATGATGATGATGATTATGATGATGATTCTTGAATGTGGTTGTTGTGAAGATCAAGATTCAATGATGATGACTACGTTCATGTGATGGTTGATGATTACTATATAATAGAAATTTGATGATGATGATGATGATGATGATCGGGAGATTCAATGATGATGACCGATGCTAGATTTATGATGATGATATAAGGGAAAATCCACGACTGACATCATTATCACGATAACATTATACGATGATGATGATGATGATGATGATGCGGCTAGGGTGATTCAGCGATGATGGTGGTGATGATGATCAGTGGAGAGCGTGAGGGCGATGATGCGCGGCAGACACGACGATGACGTTGTCAGTTAGACTAATATGAAAATGTTAGAGACGAGCTTAACATGAAGAGTTACGAATATCTCTGTGCGTACAACGCAGACGCTCGTAATAAATGGGGGAATGTATGCGCATGCGCAAGCAGATATGCAATTTTCACGTACGCATTAATACTTATCTCTCTGGGAAGGATACGTGGGTGGATAGGCAAACGCAAATAATTTTACATATTTCAATGGCGTACTTGTATCCCTTGAGTGTACACACACACACACACACACACACACACATATGTAAACGTCGTCTGGCCGTTCGGTCAGACAGACAGACAGAAAGAGAGAGAGGAGAGAGAGAAATCAGAGAGTCGAGTTCGTTGCATTCACTACTGAAAAAGTATGAATCCTCATCTCCCCAACCATCACCACTCCCAGGATGGATCCTCATTCGTCGAAAACGACAGATGAGGCACATATGTAAAGGTCTTAACTCTGTCTGAAAAAACGACAGGACGAGGTGTCTGAAAAAAACTGGTGTCAAAAACAATATATTTCAATGCCCAAACAACAAACTACATAGTTTCCCCTTCAAAGTAATCCTCCTTGAGTTTTCCCCCTTCAAAGTAATTACCCGCCCCCCACCTTGCACTTTTCTATCCTTCTCTGCTACGCTTCTATGAACTACTGGAAGGATTCTTCTTGGGTGCCTCTCAGCTCCGTTGTTACGGCCCTCTTGGTACCCTCCACGGCTTCAAAACTGGTCCCCTTGCGGTTGGTGAAAAGAAAAATCTCACACGGAGCAAGATCAGGTGAACAGGGAGGTTGTTCCAGTACGGCGATGTTCTTCTCGGCCAGGAACTGCCGGATGCTCAGGACGTTGTGAGCAGGTGCGTTGTCGTTTTGAAGCAGCTATGATTTGTCCTTCTACAACTCTATTCTCTCTACTTGTGCACTAACCTGATATTTCTCGTTTCCGTGTCTTAAAAAAAAACAAAAAAACATACTCTTCTTGTCCTATTTATTCTGTTTCTGGTCTAATTCTTCTTTGCTCCCTATTCATCCCAATTCGGATCATTAACTTGGTTATGTGCCTCATTAAGCCA
This sequence comes from Acanthosepion pharaonis, assembly GCA_903632075.3. NCBI lineage: Eukaryota > Metazoa > Mollusca > Cephalopoda > Sepiida > Sepiidae > Acanthosepion > Acanthosepion pharaonis. The sequence continues at coordinate 1,456,113 of CAHIKZ030000076.1, forward strand.
ATAGTCCGATGGAGCTTGCATTCATTTACATCGGGCTTCATAGGCAGCACTGTGAAAATAGATCTAATAATGTTATTTTTAAAAAATGCTTTCTTCTTCAGTCTTTTAAACAAATAATAACTGTGTCAATATTAGGCCAAGCCAATCCCAAATAAATTTTTCTGCAATGACCATGGCCAGGGTTTCAATGTTTACTTGTTTTATACTCTTGCATAATTTATAAAAGACAAGTGTACATCCTTCTGCATTTGTATTGTTCGAAGTTTTATCAAAAGTAATAATGCGACACTAAGATCCGAACAGGCATTGGACGAAGGTGTTGAGGAACGGAAAAATTTTAAAATGATGTAAGTTTTGCGGGGAACGCCATATATATATATATATATAGATAGATAGATAGATAGATAGATAGATTTGGTTGGAATCGTCGTTGTGATGTCACTCATGCTAACGCAAACATTCCCCCACTTCCATAATAACACCAATACACGCAATCTACATAAACCCCAAATTTTAAAAAATTAATCAGTTTGTCTGACGATCGCAAAAGCGTGAAACCCAGGGTTACAAACTCACATCAATCCAACCAAATATGTTAGCTCTATCTCTGATATTGAGCGCTTTCTAATAAGTACCGCGCATATAATATATAAATAATTATATATATATATATATATATATATATATATATATATATATGTGTGTGTGTGTGTGTGTGTGTGTGTGTGTGTTTGTGTGTGTGTGTGTGTGTGTGTGTGTTTATACGAGGTCTGTCTGAAAAATAATGGGACTGGTGTCACAAACAATTTATTTCAATTCCAAGCAAGAAATTACATGGTTTCCCCTTCAAAGTCATCCCCGCCTCGAGTCTAATGCACTTTTCCATCCTTCTTTGTCATGTTTCTATGCATTGCTGGAAGGATTCTTCTGAGATGGCCCCCCGCTCAGTCGCTACGGCCCTCTTAATGGCGTCCACGCCTTCAAATCGGGTTCCCTTGATGATCCCCTTAAGCTTGAGGAAAAGAAAAAGACACATGGAGCAAAATCAGGTGAATAGGAAGGTTCTTCCAGTACGGCGATGTTCATCTCGGCCAAGAACTGCCGGATGTTCAAGGCGTTGTGGGCAGGTGCACTGTCGTGCTGAAACTGCCATGAATGTTCGAGAAATCCTATTAAAGAAAGATTTACACTTTCTGGCTGGAGTCGAACCTGCATCGCTGATTACGATAGCTCCCTCCCTTTCCTCCCGCCTAGAGGGGCGCAGGTTCGAATCCTGCCAGAAAGCGTGAATTTTACTTTAATAGGATTTCTCGAACATTCGGTCCGATAAAAAAAATTGTGCTGTTTAATAAATGAACGGGGTGTCTACTAAAAAACGAGTGTCCACTAAAAATAACGTTTAAAGTAATAAAAATATGTATGTATATACATATGTATAATGTGGGCACCCCTTGGCGGTGTAATGGTTAGCAAGTTTGTCTCGCTAGAACAATTACGACTGAATAATGTGTTTGATCCACACTGTGTGCTTCCTACTTTCGGCCTTGTGCCACCACTAAGCTACGCCTAGAAAATCATTTGTTGTGCACCTCTAGGTGGTGTAATGGTTTACAACCTTGCCTTGCTAGAACAATTACGACTGAGTAGCGAGTTCGATCCTCACTTGTGTCACATCTAAGCTACGCTTGGAATATCACTATAAATATGTATAATGTATATATATATAAAAATATGTATGTATATATACATATACGTGTGTGTGCGCCTGCGTGTGTGAGAGAAAGAGAGTATGAGTAAGTTTGAATAAGACAATTTTTTCTTTTCTTTATTCTGAGATGTCTCTCCGTGTGTATGTGTGTGTGCGCGCACGTGCGTATTGATTGATTCGTTTTTTCATGGCTTACCAACCCTTTACAGGTTATTTAAAGCCATAAAATATTTTTAAGAATTAATTCTTTTTATGCAGATAAAAATAGTTTAGTTATAGAAATCTTACTAATTAATGCATAGCTTGGGGGGGGAGAAAAGGTGGATTCATACTGTTATAGTGATTTTCCAAGCGTAGCTTAGATGTGGCACAAGGCCGAAATTAGGGGGCACCCAGTGAGGATCGAACTCGCTACTCCGTCGTAATTGTTCTAGCGAGCCAAGTTTGCTAACCGTTACACCACCTCGAGGTTACCAACTGTTATATACCGTACCTGTGAACACCAATCCGCATAAATATGTTGGACACTATTGTAAGTGGGGTAATATGGTGTCTAAGTAGTCCACCACTAAGTGTGGTTTACCTACTTCACGCCGCTGGCGAGTATTGTATTTTGTTGATGTTATAAAGATTATCACTTCATTCCCAACCTCCGTTTTGGTTATTCCATTCAGTAACCTTTCCTAGGCTGCAACACCTTTTTCAAGGATATTTTTGCGTAATATTTTTTTGCGTAAGTGAAAATAACGAACTCGATGAGAATTGAAACCCGACTCTCCGATTAACACTTCGGAGCCATTATCCATTTCACCACCCGCACATCCAATCTTACAGCACCTGGTATTTCCCAGCGGTCACCCGTCTAGGCACTGACCAGGCTCGACATTACTTAACTTCAGTGGTCGTATGGAAATCAGTGTTTCCACATGATGTGGCTGTAAACCGTATATTTTTGTGTATGTATTTGTTTGTGTGTGCGTTTGTGTGTATGTACATACATATGTACATACACACAATACATATATGCGTATATATGCACATGCACTCAAACGTATAGCCAGAAATATGTGTCAGTTCAAGTCTTGTATAGTTGGATGTGTGCGTATCTGTATGATTCTGTTCGTTTGTATTCAATTGCTTTCATTTTTATGTGTGTCTGTGTATCCCAACGTGTATATATATATATATATATATATATATATATATACACACACACACACACACACATATATATATATATATATATATGATGTATATGTTCATGACGTGTGCGTCTGTATTTATACGTGTCTGCTTTATAGTTTTTGTTTATATTCGATTTTGGTTCAGCTGATAAGAAAAGTTCAAGTCAAAAAAGTAAAAGAAAGGAAAAAATCAAATGCTGTACGATGATATAAGTTTGTAATACAATATAATCACTGGCTTTGTAGCATCGTAACGCCCAGTAAACAATAAGGATCTGTTTGGGCGGGCGCCATTTTGTTCACGTGACTTCTTGTATAAAGAAGTAAATAGAAGAATCCTTATCAAATGACAAGAAGCTTTGACTCTTCTTTCCTACTGTTAAACTCTCAGATTTCATTAACGATGAGTTAAAACGCAACACGCTTATCTTTTTTTATTGTCTGGGAGTCTGGGCGCTTCTCTAAAAGAAAGCGAATCTGATATTTCCCGCGGAGAACGAAAAGGCGGCATTTAAGCAGAAAAGCAATTTGAAGTGGACTCTCTCCATTTATCTACTGATGACTTGCTAGACATTTTTTGTCATTGCCCAATCCTCTCTTTCCAGCTTTGACTGCGTTCAAATAGCATTTACGCAGCCTTGTGGGTGATGAATTATTTTCCACCTTACAACCACTTTCCCACTAACATAATCTCGCAAGCTCACCTATATTGCTATGGCTATTTCCATGTAAAATGTTCTGATGCGTTCCTTAGTTCCACAAGTTAAAACTTTACAGCTAAGACCCGCTATGTCATGCAGAAAGGGATCGAACATCCTTATTTCCTTTGCATTCCAATGGTAACAAGGAAGTAACATTCGGACAACTTCCTCCCATGAACGGCTGTTTTCTGCAGCAAACTCCCGAAAGGAAGCTTCCTCGACCTTAGCAATCTTAACCTCAACAGGTCTACCCTACATATCCTCATAATATACTTACATAACTTACATAAAACCACGCTATTATTAACTCACTGTTGTAGAGTGATTTCACAGTGGAGACTTGTATTTGTACTAAGTCGGTCCTAAAATAGGTTCGACGTACAAAACGTTAAGAACTTGATATAATAGGTAATGAGGCAGAGAAATCTAGTTTGTGGTCGCTGATACTTTTAGTATCCGACTAACGGTCGTCCGACATCGACTGACTGACCAACGATATTTAGTCACCCCCCCTCACGAGGGCATCATGTGGCACAAGGCCGGTTTCACGTGGGATCTCCGAGCCCGTGGGCTCGGCCAAAAATATGCCCATTGAACCCGAATAAACGGGTTCAGGGTCGGTTTACCTCCCCGAAAGAGAATCCGCTCTTCGGCGTAGCCTCTTTGGGGTTCCTCCCCGCCCGAAGGCAGAGAGTTCAACCGATCAGCCAGTCGACTGACTGACCAACTCCCTGAACGACTGATACTACTCATATTTATTATAGGTGGGAGAGTCTATTAACAATAGAATAGGTGTGTTCCACTATAACACTCACTACCTTGAGTGGCTCTTCAGCCTTGAACAAAAACGTAAAAATTACAATCCCTCTGATTCGAGCAATAATAAAAAATATATTGTGTATGCTATAAATGGTTGAAATAACCAATAAGAGAACATCAAAGAAACGGTAAACAATTGTAAAGTAAATACCAAAGGGTGTTTCATTAAGACAGATTATATATAAGGGTGTTTCATTAAGACGGATCAAAGTCAGCAGTAAATAAATCAGTGTTATTGGTGAAAATGTATTTATTTCTCTATTGGATCATGTTATTTAATTCATGGCAATTATGGGTGAAGAATAATATCACCCAAATGTCCGCCAAATTTGAAAGAAAAAGAAAAAATTCTTTAAACGCTTAAACATACTTTAAAATCGGTCCAAGTTATTGGAACATACGTTAGTATTAAAATCAATGTTATTTGGAATAATAATATTCATGCACTTTAAGAAAACGAACGGAAATCTTTCTTCAACAAAACGAACTGAAATATTGCGTGTAGAAAACGAACCAAAATCTTTCTTGTACAAAGGAACTTAAATTTTGATTGTATGAAACGAACTGAAATCTTGTACAGATAAACCAAAGTCTTGCTTGCAGAAAACCAACTTCAGTCTTAAATCTTGCTTGCCCAAAACGACCTTAAATCTTGCTAGCCCAAAATGACCTTAAATCTTGCTAGCCCAAAACGACCTTAAATCTTGCTAGCCCAAAATGACCTTAATAGCCCAAATCTTGCTAGCCAAAACGATCTTAAAACCCAAACGAGCCAAAACGACCAAACGACCTTAAATCTTGCTAGCCCAAAACGACCGTAAATCTTGCTATCCCAAAACGATCTTAAATCTTGCTAGCCCAAAACGACCTTAAATCTTGCTATGCCAAAATTACCTTAAATCTTGCTAGCCCAAAACGACCTTAAATCTTGCTAGCCCAAAACGACCTTAAATCATGCTAGCCCAAAATGACCTTAAATCTTGCTAGTTCAAAACAACCTTAAATCTTGCTAGCCCAAAATGACCTTAAATCTTGCTAGCCCAAAATGACCTTAAATCTTGCTAGCCCAAAACGACCTTAAATCTTGCTAGGCCAAAATTACCTTAAATCTTGCTAGCTCAAAACGACCTTAAATCTTGCTAGCTCAAAACGACCTTAAATCTTGCTAGCCCAAAATGACCTTAAATCTTGCTAGCCCAAAATGACCTTAAATCTTGCTAGGCCAAAATGACCTTAAATCTTGCTAGCCCAAAACGACCTTAAATCTTGCTAGCCCAAAATGACCTTAAATCTTGCTAGCCCAAAATGACCTTAAATCTTGCAAGCCCAAAACGATCTTAAATCTTGCTAGCCCAAAACAACCATAAATCTTGCTAGCCCAAAACGACCTTAAATCTTGCTAGGCCAAAACGACCTTAAATCTTGCTAGGCCAAAATGACCTTAAATCTTGCTAGCCCAAAACGACCTTAAATCTTGCTAGCCCAAAATGACCTTAAATCTTGCTTGCTCAAAACGACCTTAAATCTTGCTAGCCCAAAACGAACTAAAATCTTTATTGAAACCAAACCTTGGACAAACGAATATATATCTTCAAATTAAAAGAATTGGTTACTTCAAAAGAAAATTTAAAGAATTGTTTACTTCAAGATAATGTTTTAAAGATTTGGTTAATTCTAAAGAGAATTTAAAGAATTGCTTACTTCTAAAGAAGTACCTGAGAATTAGTTTTGGAGATAAGGATTCTTCATTTCAATCATTTTTTTTTCCTCACACAAACTGTCATAACTTGTCTTTGGCCCATATGTGACACGTGTTCGCTAGACGAAATTTGAGTTCAATCTTGTTTTCAATCTGTTTCATCGGTGCTTTTCTTCCACTTAAATCCTGATCCTTCTTTTGTTTTCTGAAATTGGAAAGCGAAATATAATTTTAAAATGAAAGTGAAAGTGTACTTTAATTTTTGAAGGTAAACATTTTCACTGAAATCCGTTTGAAAATGTTTACATCTGAAATCAAGAAAGCATGGACTTTAAACAAATGACCATAATATATTGAAAAAAGAAGGCGTTAGTTTAAATTGATCCCAGATGGATATGTGTTAATAGAAATTTTAATAGAATGTGTTAATAGGACTTTTAACAAAATGGACAAAATATATTAAAAATGGCGTCAGTTTAAACTGACGCCATATACAAGTGTTAATAAAACTTTGATAGAATATACTTCAAAGCTCCCAAGAAAATTCCGGCATTATATGGCCCATAAGGGGTAGATATTTGATAAACAAACAAATCATGACTCAGCTTAGCTCAGCAAGGCTGCCAGTTTTGGACATCCGGTGAACACCGAAAATGCTACTCAGCATTAATGGTCGACTAGTCAATAACAATTAATACATTCTCATGCGCTCATCCTTGGACTAATATTGTCATTTATTAAGCTTAGCTAAGTTTGGCACTAGGCCTCCAGTATAGGGCACCCCGAGGAGCATTGAAATCAATACTCAGTAATAATGCTCAATAACCATTAAAGGCCTAATATTGTCATTCATTTAGTTTAGCTAAGTCTGGCACAAGACCTCGAGTAGAGAGAACCCGATGAGTATCGAAATTAATACTCAGTTTAAATGCTCAACCATTAAAACCTTCTGATACAATCATAGTAGGCCATTTTTTACATTTATTAAGCTTTGTTTTGTTTGGCACATGGCCATAAGTTTAGGGCACCCAGTGAAGATTAATATAACTACACCCTATTATTGGATAACAAAATTAGTTTGATAACCATTAAAACTTTCCGAAGTGCCCACCCTAGTCTCAAATTTCGATTGCTGTTAAAAACAGAAAATTATGCCATTGACTAAATACAATTATAAATGTAAAATATAAATTAAGTAGATTCTTTAGTAAATCTATCAGCTGACTCGGCCGCTCATAAAGCCGTTTGAATTCATAAAAAAGCAGTTCACGATACAAAAAGGTGTGTATACGTACACAGCGGCAAACCAGCGTGCATCTATCTATTTACCATCAAGACACAATTTTCCAGCCATACAGATTACGTTTTATAATGATACACCCACATAGCGTCTTCGCCTATTAAGTAGTTGCCAAACAACCGAAATATTTGTTTATAAATGAAACTTGTAATGTAGTGTAGGGAATTGTATAAATATGTTGAGTTATGTATATTTATTTGAGAATGTTGCCATAATGTCTATGCATATTTATTATTTTTAACGCACATAATAGTTGGAATATAATATGCAAGTGTTTGTTTATATACGTAGATGGATATAAGAATGTGCATCGAAAATAATTACTGTATTGCCTGTTAAAGATGTCGTAAAAACAGGAAAACAGCCCTAGCCCAAGAACCCATTGTTTATTTTTAATGAAATTTGGCACTGCACTCGATAGGAGTTCAAGGTGCCATATGCTCTTAAATTGGATTAGTATGTATCATTTCAGCTGTATGTCTTAGTATGATATAGTCATTTAAATCGTTATATGCCAATAAAAAGTGATTCAGAGAAATATTTTCAAACATAATCAAGATAATTCATATTCATTTTCAAAAATGTAACTGTTATTTCTTATAATCATATCTTTTACAGCAAGGTTCACTCTTTACAATGCCCGAGGGCCACTCGAGATAGAGGGTTGCGTTTGGAGGCCATTTGTGTGTATAGGGGTGGAAGATAACGGTTAACCCTAGTCTAGAAGACCAACATGGGTAAACGTTACCCCTTCCCAATCGAAGAACGTATGATAGGTTAAGTTGGTTGATTTTAGGTCATGTAAACTTTTACTGGATTAATTAATAACGAATTTTGTATGTGGATACCCGGTGAGGATCGAGTTCGCAAGGAATGGTCAACCAGACTAGGCTCACTAACCATTGCCTCTCGATAAGAAGTTTGTATATTCTTAACCTTGTTAACTTGTTAGTATGTATAGTTATTTTCCAAGCGTAGCTTAGATGTGGCACAAGGCTGAAAGTATGGGGCACCCAGTGAGGATCGAACTCACTACTCAGTCGTAATTGTTCTAGCGAGACAAACTTGCTAACCATTACAACACCTGGAGGTGCCCACTTGTTAGTATGTATATCTGTCTAAGAATATACTCAGATCATTTGTAAACATCTATGCCGATTATACGGCTATATATAGGCACACTTCTAAAACCCTCGATGGTCTGAGATTGGCGACTGAACTCTCTTCCGATCTTGTACAAACTACCCAATGGGGTAAAAACTGGCTGGTTACATTCAATGCCTCGAAGACCAAGATAGTTACATTCCATCATCGGCGATCTGACTTCGAACTACCGCCAATTAGTATAAACGGAGGTCCTCCCGGGGAAGCACCGTGCCTTGAAAGACTGTTGGCCCTGAAACCCACACTCGACCTCAAATGGAACTCATACATACGATCCATTGCTAAGGATGCAGGTAAAATGGTCGGCTCCCTG
>CAHIKZ030000076.1:1470000-1500000 GCA_903632075.3 Acanthosepion pharaonis
AAGAGCCGAAAACTTCAATAAATAATTATATTTATGCTCTACTTTTGTATCGAGCACTATTTTTTAAAAATAATAACAAAAATACTAAAGAACTTTCCTATTTTCTATGTATTCACACACACACACACACACACACACACACACACACACACACACACATATATATATATATATATATATATATATATATATATATATATATATATTAAATTAAAAAACAACTACTTTTGGGGACAAATTAAAAATTACCAGGATTCACCTCAAACTTTTGAACTTAAAATATAAGAGAAAATTATTATACATGGTTAAAAAAACGTGAGACATGATTTTGTATTAGAAGTTTTATTATGCCAAAAAGAACAAAAGTATTTTATGATTGAATTTTACTCTCGTCAAAATCTCCTCCTTTTGCCTTGATTACTGCAGTACAAACTTTCGGCATTCGTTGCAAACGATTCTCAAAATATCATTTAGTAATTGATTCCATTCTTTTTTGAATGACTCTAAGAGCTCTTTTATTTATTTAATTTTTCAATATTCTGTCAAGTTCATCCCATGCTAATTCTAGAGGTGGCTTCAAATTTTTGTGCTGTAGTGCATACATATATATATATATATATATATATATATATATATATATATATATATATATATATATATATATGTAAGCAAATATATGGATATAAATCTGACAGTATGAAAAAAATAAACAAAATTCTGAATATGCATTAATGCATATTCAGAATTTTGTTTTTTTTTGTATTTTTTTCATATATATATATATATATATATATATATATATATATATATATATATATATATATATATAATATATATATATATAATTCATATTATATATATATATATAACACATTTCTGTAAACATATAATACACATATACAAACACACACACACACACACACACATATATATATATTCAATTTTACAGAATTATGTTACAGATGCAAGTGCAATGTCATAAATAAACTAGTCGTTCACCTGAATGCATTTTGCAATACCAATTAACTGGATTTGAGTTGCTCTTCTTTACGAGTGAATTTCTTTATGATGCCTACGAAATAAAACCAAAGTGAAATAACAGATGGTTGCTTGAGATCTTACATATCGCAATGGAAAGCAACGGAATCCGTGACTAACTCTTACACATCAACGAAGACGAGGTTTTACCCTGTGTTTCAACGTCAAGCCTCGCATTTGTCACAAAATATTTATGATAGATTATCGAAGAGTCAATTTTTCTTGCGCTAGACTCTGGTTTTGTTTGGTAAACGGAATTGTATTTCTTAAAAGGTTAAGCAGCATATGACCATTCCAACAGAGGCTTCCTCTTCTTGTCCTTTAAAAATCATCTTCCAAGTTCTGTATCCGCTGAATGACTAGGTCTGATAGAGAAACTCTATCGGTCCACACCGTCGTACATATCTGACGATGAACCCAATACCGAAACGTTTCAAATGTCATCAGAAGAAGGACGAGGCGAAATTGTGAGTTCTAATCTATTCAATCTCTTCCTAGACAATGATCATGCGCATATACAAGCACATCTGCGAAGAGGTGGGTACAAGGTCAGGTCGATTTGGGGGATCCTGGTATTGCACTCAATTTGAAAGTTGGAGATTAACACGATAAATAAAGACATAAAATATTTTGTCCCCAAACGTAACACTTTTTGTGGGGAGACGAGTTTAATGATTAAGTTTAGGTTTAAAATCTTAGCGTTGGAATGAACAGTGAAAGCCTAATAAAACTTATAATTCATTAAGTTTTATAAATTGTATATGGACGAAATGCATGGCTCATGTATATTATTGCTAAGTCATTGTGACATCAAACAAGACCTTCATTTACTTCAAAGGAAAGTTATACTGAACAATTTAGCTATATTATGATGTAATATGTTATATTTTAGTAGTTTTAGTGTTATTTTCAATCAACAATGCAAATTTAAAACATTTTTCTTATAATTTGTGCCCAGCAGTATTATGGTGTTATATACACTTTTATCTATTTGCTTTGTTTTTATTAATTATTATCTAACAAATGATATAAGAAATCTTATTCATTTTTGTGGAGGAGGCGAGTTTAACGATTAAGTTTAGCTTCAAAATCGTAGCATTGGAATTTAATTCCAATGATCAGTGAAAGTCTTATAAAATTTATAATTAACTGAAGCTTTACAAATTGTATCTGGACAAGATGCATGACACAAGAACATTATTACTAAATCATTATGCCATCAAATAAGACCTTCATTTACTTCAAAGGAAAGATAAACAGAAATCTAACTATATTATTATGCAATATATTCTACAGCGCATTATCCTTAATACGATTTTCAATAAACAATGCAAATTTAAAACATTTTGTATTATAATTCGTGCCCAGCAGTATTATGGTGTAATATATGCTTTTATCTATTTTTTTGGTTTTATCGATTATTATCTAACAAATGATCTAACAAATCTTCTTCATTGAGTAGCCATTTTTGCAATCTTTTACAATTTTTTTACACAGTTCTTACTTATTCAATACAGTAAAAAATGCATATTTCGCTTGTGGTGATTCATGATTAGAATTCTGGTTTGAATATATTTATTATTTTATTTGAACATATTCTTGAAAATGAAAAAAAAATTGCAGTCAATTTGCAAGCAAAAACCTGCGGGAATTAGATATTTCTGTACATTTTTGCAGAAGATTTATAAAACTAAATGCTCGAAAATTTCCTAAAATCTATAAATTTAGTTTTTGGTGTCATTACTTATCACATCAAACCCCAAATTTCACATCCAGAGCAATGATGATTTTCTAAAAAAAAAAACAGTGAAAAATCAACCTGCCTAATGGGTACTTGTCAGTTAAGCAATCCATACCACATCCCAACCAAATGTACGAACAGAATACATCGTCACTATTCCCCTCTCGGGGCCAGTATACTGATGATGACGTAGGGTGGGTGGGGTGCTATGCTGATGACATAGGTATTCATCATTGGTATAAGAATGATCTTGAACAGAAAATCAACATCTTTACGAAGTGTTCCAAGAAGTAGGACTCAACTTGCCAAAACAGAAACTATAATCTGGAATTAGAGTAAATCCAGTGATGGCACATACGCTGAATCCGTCCTAAAAAATCAAGATGTCAAATTAATAAATATTAAGCACTTCAAATAGGAATGCCGATTGTTTCCGTATAAGGAAACGACTAACATCAGTATTACCATTACTGTTTTTAAAAAATCTTAGTTTTTCAACAGATGTATATTTAAACATTTTTTTTTTCATTTTTCAGGTACGCTGATATCGTCCTTCACAGTGTTTTGTTGTGGCAGTACTAATGTATCCTCGCGAGGTCGGGCGTTCTGCTTTAACATCTTGTCTGCCCTCCTACAGATGATTACGTTCATTGTCATAGTCGGATGGATTTGGAGTATCATTTGGGGCATGACTTTTGTTACTCTCTCAAGTGAGTATCGAAATATTTTGATATTTTAAAACTCTTTTCTACAACTAAAAAAGAAAAACATGTAAACTTAAGCAGAGTTTGTTCGTTAGTTCGTTCGTTCGTTAGTTCGTGCGTTCGTTTGTTTGTTCGTTCGTTAGTTCGTTGGTTTGTTTGTTTGTTCGTTCGATTGTTTGTTCGTGCGTTCGTTTGTTTGTTCGTTCGTTCGTTCTTTCGTTCGTTCGTTCGTTCTTTCGTTCGTTCGTTAGTTCGTTCGTTCGTTCGTTCGTTAGTTCGTTGGTTTGTTTGTTTGTTCGTTCGATTGTTCGTTCGTTCGTTCGTTCGTTGGTTTGTTTGTTTGTTCGTTCGTTCGATTGTTTGTTCGTTCGTTCGTTCGATTGTTTGTTCGTTATGTGTTATAAACGGCCAAACAGTTTTGTATAGAAACCTCTGATTTTATTTTGTTTTGTTTTTAATCACTTTACCCCAAGCAAGGTAATAAAGCCGCTAAGACACAAAGGAAGAAGTCCCGTGTGAAGACACATCCTTGCCTTACACCAGCTTCTATTTTTGTATATCTACTGAAGTCGTTTTCTGTCCCTATGCAGGCGGTTTGTTCTCAGTGTCTAATCGTCAGAAATCTTTCCTCAAACAAATTGTGACTCGACCTGGGTGCAGTAACACTTTCTTACCCTGCTGGAATAAACCCTCGTTTTGGGAAGCATGGAGTTCATGAGCAGGTGCAAAGGGTCCCAAATCAGCGGGTCTTAGCACACACCTGTATGCACTGATTTTTAGCTCCCGTATCCATGGAAACAAAGAAAAGAATACTGAACTGTTACATAATATCTGTCCTCCTGTATGACAGCGAATGCTGGACAATTTTATCAAAGATGGAGAAGCGACTTGAAGTAACTGAAATTTGTTTTTTGAGGATACCATGGACCGAAATGGAAACAAAAAGAAAAACTTTTATTTATGGAACACGTAATGAAGAAAGTATGGCTTGGCAAAGTTGATACCCACAGGACCGATTTAGGGAACGGGTGACAGAGGAAAGCTGCGCGTAACATACTTGATGAACTTGAGCAAATGGATGGTAGAACAGGGTTTGGGAGAAATAACAAAAAGACAAAACTTATTAAGAGCTACAACGAACAGGAAGATGTGGAGAGCCATAATCACCTACGTCATTTAGGGACATGACCCATAAAAGAAAAAGATCCTATGGAAGCTGAACTGACCTGCTGGATATGTGTCTGGTAACTCCCACATTGAATTTATTTTTAATCATTTAATCAGCAAGGCAATAAAGCCACTAAGACGCAAAGAGGGTTATAAGAAAAAGAAAATCATTATTAAGGAGCAAGAACAATAAAAGAACAGGAATTAAGAAAACAGAAGATAACGATTGACGTTGCATTTAAATTTTTGAAGCAAGAAACCAGAAGACAGTTCCACAAGCAAGAAGTGCGATAGAAGAAACTATTAGCATAGAACTTACGGTTATGTTTAGCCATTTCAACTGTAAAAAGATGAGACCTTGCTGCCAATCTAGTACTGAGCTTAAATTCATAAAATCTAGGTATCAAAGAGGAACGTTAATCAGAACAATTACCACGAAAATATTTTTAGAAAAGGCACAGGTTAGCTACGTTAAGGCGGTGCGAAAGTGATTGATGCCACGATGTCAAGTCAGAGAGAGTTTTATTTGTAGAGTTTTTGCTGCCAGTGAACTTTCATGGAATAAAAAACAACGCGGTCCCCTTCCCTAATAACAAGGGGACATATTCAAATAGCCTCTGTGTATATTAATTAGGACTAATTTAATTTTAAACATTTCACCCCAAGTAACTCAATAAAACCAATAAGACGCAGAAGTGGTTAATAAGCATGAAGGAATATATATATATATATAAAAAAAACATTATTAAGAACCAAGAACAATAAAAGAACAGAATTAAGAAAACAGAAGATAACGAATGACGTTGCATTTAAATTTTTGAAGATCAAATCCGACCCCGTATACATGGGGTCGGGTAACTGTCTACCTTCCCAGACGAGGCTCTACCCTTCGGCATAGCCTCGACTGGGTTCCTCTCCGCCCGGAGGCAGAAAGTCGACAAGCAGATTTAACTGCTCTCCCTCAATAAGAGAAAGTGCTGTTTAAATAGTCTTAGACCACGCCATCTTGTGGGGATGTTCAGCTACTCTACAACAATTAATATGCAACGAAATGTAGTTGCCACTTCTTCCAAATTTTTCGTAACGACTTTTTGGGAATTGTCTAAAGAATTTGTGAACACCCTGTATTTTCTGAAATATAATGACTGAGAAATAAAATACATCGTCTGTCTCATTTGGGTTCTGGGAAAGTAATCTTCGCACACGGGGCATTTTTTTCGCACTTAAAAGACTTTCAAAAAACTCAGTGGACACAAACATCTTCTCGTCAAACGAATTTCTTTCTCTGAAGTGAAACTAAAACAACATTACAATAGTAAGCCTCAAAGGAAACATCTGTCACAAATTTGACTAATGAACTTCTTTCTTTCGATGCCTCCATAAAGTGTCTTCTATTATGTTTCCTCATATATAACAGCTGTAAGCGAAGATCGGTTACCAGTGAATTGTTTATAAATAGCATCTCATTTTAATTGTCATATTCTACCCGAAAGACGAACCATCCGGGAATACATGATAGAGAATAAATAAAGGCCTTATCAAAGTTTATCAGACCTTTCAAAAGTATATTAAATTATGGCGTTTGGATTGTAGTATAAACGTTGGGGGTGGGGTCGTCAGCGTTCTGAAACAAACTACGTCAGATTGACTAACGCTTGCTGTACCCATAAAAAATTAATTATAGTGTAAAAAATAATTATGATAAAATAATTATAACAATTATAATTACCATTAATTCATTCTAAACCAATGATAATTGCCCCACTTTTCTCCTCTACGAACGCAAACACGTGACATTCTCACTATCGGACAGGCAGCTCACGCGGACAGGTCGTTAACACGTGCATTAACAAATATTTCAACTCCTTTTCATTTTTCAGGCTATAATAGTAACTTTTATCTCTTAGCACACAACAAAAATTCGAGATAAGTAAACCACTAACACTTTTTTTTCTAACTGAATTATCTGGACACTCATTATCCACATCTTTTTCTTTCTTTTTTTAATCGGTATCACACCATGCAAGGCAGTAAAGCCACTAAGACACAAGGGGGTGGTTACAGGGTGTGGAAAGATTAGGAACAGAAACATTAATAATGAGCGGGAAGAGGAAAGATTAATCGGGAGGACAGTAGATAGTGATTGACATTGCATTTAAATTTTTGCAGATTAAAGTTGACTGGAAAACATGGAGCCGGAAGGGAGTTTCATGAGCCGGAAGTGCGAGAAAAGAAACTGTTAGCATAGAACTTACGGCTACATCCAACCAGCTCAAATGTAAATTAATGAGAACTCGGCGCCAGTCTAGTATTGTGCTTAAATTGAAAAACGTTTAGGTGTCAAAGCGAAGAGCTCATCCGAATAATTACCATGAAGGCATTTTTAGAAAAGACACTTACGGCGGTGGGAAAGTGACTGAAGCCGAACGGCCAGATCAGGACCAATAATATTGCTGCTTCTTCTTTGGGCTTTATCAAGGATCACAAGGTAAATAACAGGGACACTGGACCATATGTGGCAGCAATATTCTTTGCATGGACGAGTTATAGATAAGATAGGAAAGATAGATTCTGGAGAGAAAAATTGTGTCACACAACACAATGAACCAAATTTCTTAGTAGCTGACTTAGCAATGGATTCGATATAGTCTTTCCACTTCATGTCAACCGAGAGTGTTAGCCTGAGCAGGCGCAACGAGTCACTTTCCTGGAGTTTACCATCAGCTATGTTGATGGAAAGGAGAGAGGGGTCTTTCAGATGATTAAGAGAGAAGTTTAGTTTTGGGAACATTAAAATTAACAAGGTATCTTTTTCCCCAGTTAACGACAGAATTAAGATCATTTTGGATATCGGCTGCCATTTTGACTCTGTCGGGCTGATCAGCCTTACTTATCGAGGCAAGATTAAATGGTTGTGTCATCAACATAGATACCAAGTTGTGAGCTTGTGTCATCGGGAAGGTCATTAATGAAAATTAAAAACAGAGTAGGACCAAGAATGGATCCCAGGGGTGGGGGAGACAGCCGCGTTAGTACGAAAGGATCTAGATGAGTAGCCGTTCAGGATAACTCTCATTTCACGATTTGAGAGGAAAGACAGGATGTCTTCAAAGATTTGTCCGGATACACCGTAACTTTTCAACGTGTAAAGAAGACCTCTATACCAGACTCTGTCAAAGGCTTTCGACATGTCCAAAGCAATAGCCACAGCTGCACCATTCTTATATAGAGCTTGATAGATTCTTTCTTCAAATATCGCCAGTAACATCGACAGTTGAGCTGGAGAAACGAAATGCATATTGATTGTCTGAAAGAAGATAAAAAACAAAAACAAAAAAGTTATTCTTTTTTCTTATCCTTCTGCTGGATTCCGATCTGTATTTGATCGACATTTGACCCCAAACTCACAATTTTACTCAGTATTAATTTCCCTCAGGTTTCCACCACCAACTAAACAACCAGATAATAAATAATATTCATTTTGTTGTTTCCACGTCTTACTGTTTGTCATTTTTATGAGTATTTTTGTATATATATTATATTTTTGTATATATATTATATTTTTGCATATATATTATATTTTTGTATATATATTATATTTTTGCATATATATTGTATTTTTGTATATATATTATATTTTTGTATATATATATTATATTTTTTGTATATATATATATATATATATATATATTATATTATTATATATATATTATTTATAATTATTAAAAAAGAGTTACACCTCCCCTACAAAATCTTGCTGGTGAGTTGTTATTGTTGTTGATGAGGATAAGTCATTTTAAATATTTTATGATAGATAATCTTAATCTTTTTTGGGGGGGGGTCAACTGGGATTGTGCATTTCTTAATAATGTTTCTAAAATATACAAATATACAAGAAAGACTGTATACACTTTACTTATTCTTTATCTTATTCTTCTGTTGGATTCTGATCCATATTTGATCTACATTTGACCCCAAACAATTTATTCAGTATTAGTTTCTCTTATGTTTCTCACACCAACTAAACAACCAGATAATAAATAAAACTCATTTTGTTGTTTCCACATCTCATTGTTTCTCATTTTGACTGAGATAGATAGATAGATAGATAGATATGAACAGACTGGGATAGATAGATAGATAGATATGAACAGACTGAGATAGATAGATAGATAGATAGATAGATAGATAGATAGATAGATAGATAGATAGATATGAACAGACTGAGATAGATAGATAGATAGATATGAACAGACTAAGATAGACAGATATATATATATATATATATATATATATATATATATATAAATAGATAGATATGAACAGACTAAGATAGATAGATAGGTAGATAGATAGATAGATAGATATGAACAGACTGAGATATATAGATAGATAGATAGATAGATAGATATGAACAGACTAAGATAGATAGATAGATAGATAGATAGATAGATAGATAGATATGAATAGACTGAGATAGATATGAATGACTGAGATAGATAGATAGATAGATAGATAGATAGATAGATAGATAGATAGATAGATGTTAATGACACTTTTTCGAGGTTATAAACATTGTCTGAAGATGTTGCTGTCTGCCCTTACACTGTGCTTAATCTCATCGATCGGTTCCTCAAGAAGACGTGACCTTTTTCCACTCTTGATTCTCTGACCTGAGGAGTCCGTCGTAAGTCATAAGCATATAAAACAAAAAAAAAAAGATTTCTTTTCGTTCGTTAAGATACTTAATAATAATCACTATATTCGAAAGGACAGTGTACATCTTCTTGCTGTGTACACTATATGTCATAATAAATATTTGATGGCGACATGTGTTATTTCCGGTTAGAAATTACCTCAACGTAACGAGATGACGGCCACGATTCGATTTAATATCTATTCGTTCCCAAGGGATGAGTATGATTCCTTTCGTTAAGGGACGGTTGCATGCGGATAGAAAATGAATTGAGCAGCTATACAAAGATAGAAAGGGGCGTAAGACAAGAGTGTGTCTCTCCCCAGATTATTTCAACCTCAATAGTGAGGGTACCCTAATTATCGTTGGGCTTAAATTTAACAATATAAGATAGGCAGATGACACTAGGTTGATGACCAACACGGAAAGGAAACTCCTAGACAGTATGATAGACGAGAGTGAGACAAAAGGACTATCACCTGTAATAAGAGAGAAAACATGATCATCAGGAAGAGAAAAAAAGACCTAAGATGGGAGTTATGTCGACTTTTTGCTTTCCTGTCAACAACGATGTTCAGAAATTTAAATACAACGTCCACAGGCATCTGCTGTCTCTTTTAACCCTATTCTTTTATTGTCCTTTCTCCTCAGTAATGTTTTTTTCCGTTTTCTTCCCTCTCAGTAACCTCTTGCGTCTTAGCGACTTTATCAGATTTTAAAAGCATGTTTATTCAACAATAGAAAGCTTTTGGTTTTGGGTCCACAAGGAGAAACGGATACCGGAGTTCTGTGGGGAAAATTGTGAAAATGGCTTACCTCGGAAACGCCTGCGAATCTGTGCGGTGTACAAATTCCAGTTTGCTAGCGGTAAAAGGAACCAAAATGGCGGCGCCCATACTTTATGCTGGGCTGTCTCGGTTCGTTAACGCGAAATCTCGTTGTCTCGTCATTCGCATGCAAATCGTGGTCGGTCCTCGGCTGTATAAAGCGGGCGCGTTTTTCTGTTTCGGATCAGAGGGCTTTTGGCTCGTGAGAAGGTTGGACATGTGACACCGGGTTTTTTTGGTTACCCTCCTCACGGTTTTTGTTCCTACCTGCTATCAGTTGAGTTGTTGTGTTACCCTCACAAGTTCTAAAAAAAAAACAAAGAGTCGACCGTAGTCGGGATTATCGAGTCAATGCTAATGATCATTTCCTTAGTTGCATAGTAGTACATGCCTCGCCAGGGTTACATGCAGTTTTAAATTAAGAGTTTTCCTTCTCCTAGACTGGTTGCCACCCTAGGCTATAGAACCAAGTCTGTCCTACTATTTACCCTTAACTAGGGAGAGACGAGTTGGATTCCCCAGGATATTAGTACGTATTGTAACAATTACAGTTTGTAACCATTTAATATTAGACTATCAAACTTAATTTATCTTGAATCCATACCATCTATACAGCATGAAGAAAGAGATTACCCGTTGCTTGCAACACGGTAAAAATAATAAGTGGTGACCCAGACACATATTCCACCAGGAGATGATCGGCATCAAGTATTCCCTTCAAAATAACAACCAGCCTTCAAACAACATCAGCTTCTGCAGTCAGAGACAGAAGTGTCAAGCGGATGGGTTTAAGAAGTAGCACGAATTGTCTCCCTTATGTCAAGAGTTCGGCAGACAGGATTCAGAAGATCTGCAGTAGATGCAACATCAAGGCAATATGTCACTAGCAGCTTGACCTTATCGAGAAATCTTTGTCGTGTCAAGCCAAACACCAAGAACTGTGTGTAATCGATACACTGCAGTTCTGACAAAAAAAGAAAGAAAAAAGAAGAAATTCTCATGAAAAGAGAAAAAATATATATTAAAAATGCAAATGAATCCTTTAGGTCTTCAAGAAGACAATCCCGTCGCTACAAATTCACATACACAAAACTTTACCAAATAACAAAAAACAAAATCTTGAAGACTTCTAACAGCAACAACAACGAAAATGGATAGTACATGTAACTAGAAAGGAAGATAATAATATAATCAAGCTGTCGACTTTCCACACTACGTTAAATGAAAGGTTAGGAAGGAAACTCCCATCAATGTGAATAGACAGTGATATATATGTATGTTCATTGATGGATCTAAACAGATAGATAGATAGATAGATAGATAGATAGATAGATAGATGAACAGGCTGAGATAGATAGATAGATAGATAGATAGATAGATAGATAGATAGATAGATAGATAGATAGATATGAATAGAATGAGAGGAATAGAATTAGATAGAAGTTAATAGAATGAGAGGAATAGAATTAGATAGATAGATAGATAGATAGATAGATAGATAGATAGATAGATATGAAGAGAATGAGAGGAATAGAATTAGATAGACATTAATAGAATGAGAGGAATAGAATTAGATAGATAGATAGATAGATAGATAGATAGATAGATAGATAGATATAGATAGATAGATAGATATAGAATGAGAGGAATAGAATTAGATAGATTAAGAAAGAAAACAATGAAAAAGGAACAAAGTGAGATAGATAGATAGATAGATAGATAGATAGATAGATAGATAGATAGATAGATAGATAGATATGAACAGGCTGAGATAGATAGATAGATAGATAGATAGATAGATATGAACAGGTTTAGATAGATAGATAGATAGATAGATAGATAGATAGATAGATAGATAGATAGAATAGGATAGATAGATATGAACAGGATAGATAGATAGATAGATAGATAGATAGATAGATAGATATGAACAGGTTTAGATAGATAGATAGATAGATAGATAGATAGATAGATAGATAGATAGAAAGAAAGAAAGAAAGATAGATGTGAAAAAACTTATATACTGATATACAGAGAGATGAATACACAGTGATAGATTGGTACGATCATAGATGAATCTGAATTGATAGATAGATAGATAGATAGATAGATAGATAGATAGATAGATAGATAGATAGATAGATAGAACTATCCCTGAATATACTGATGTTTTCTCAACACTTTTCCTTCTTTCATTCCTACTTCGGTTTTGCCATATTAAAACTAAAAGGAGCCACGTGTTATTTATATACATTTATGGCAATTTGTAATTATATATTTTTGAAAACTGCTCAATTTGAGTTTGTGAAATCTCGACAGAGAATTAAAACCCCCAAATCTTATGATTAATGATGCAGGATACAAAATAAAAAACAAAAAAAAAACAAAAAAAAAAAAACAAACAAATGAAAGCAATGCAAATATTCCTTGGATTCTCTTCTCCAAGTATAAACTGAAGACGGCAGAAAATTAATTCCGAATCATATTCTAGCGAATATGAACTCAAAAATGATACGTAGATACGATGTGAGTGAGAGACACGCCCTAAATGCTTCAGTTTGGATGGTGACGACGATGTTGTTAATTTTGCACAAGTAATAATAATTATTAATATTAAGATTATTGTTAACAGATCGACCTCGGGATATAAGTTACCAGACTGTTCGACGTTCGGATTAATATTGTTCCAATTATCATTGACCCTGAAGTCCTACGTTAAGAAAATCGGATTAAAACTTAGTATCTCATCGCTTCTAGAGTCCGCGTTGCTTGGCACCGCAAATATACTGCGAAAGATATTCTCCGTCTGAGGTTGTCCGACTTGATGCACAACAGAACATCCACAATGTAAAATCTTCGGTTGAACACGGAAACCCGTGCATAAGATATAATAATAATAATAATAATAATAATAATAATAATAATAATAATAATAATAATAATAAACAGGTGTAATTTTCCTACGATGTTCTGCACTTTGACTCTCGTCTCTCTGAGTGAAAATTTAAAAATATATCTTTTAGTGGCTAATAGGTTGAGAGATGACCGGAAATGTATAACTTTTATTCCCTTGCTTCTACCATTTTATTTAAGGAATTCTTTGATATCCCCCCCTAC
Organism: Acanthosepion pharaonis; assembly: GCA_903632075.3. NCBI lineage: Eukaryota > Metazoa > Mollusca > Cephalopoda > Sepiida > Sepiidae > Acanthosepion > Acanthosepion pharaonis. Next base: position 1,483,291 of record CAHIKZ030000076.1, read on the forward strand.
CAAACTGTAGTATAAGTCCAGCTTACCCCATAAAATTTGATAAGTATCTGTCGCTGGCGACGGAAAGTTTAACATTTGTGGAAAGTCACTTGTGCCATGCTCCGAACATGTAAGAAATGGTAAATGTTGTACCATTTTTCAATCATACTTTTCCTGTATTTTGATATGATTCTAAATCCTTTTGACTGAAGTTAATTCTTTCCTTTTCAGTTCCCTTTTCTTTTTCCTTTTTTCTTTTAAACTCTATATACTAAGATCTGATATTCCCCCTTGGAGTGGTCACTCCAACATATACTAAGTTAAAACTTAGTATAGTCTAACCCACTGAATGCCAAATACTATTATGAACTATTCCACCTTCGATATATTAATAAATCCACATTGTAACCAATCTCATTGGTTGGGCGTGCTCTTGGATCTTCTTCGAGTATCGTCCTAAAGCTGGTAACCTGAATATAATTACCCCTTGGCGGTCAAGGTTAAAACGCATATCTCTACCAATTTCAATGAATACAAATAAAATTTTATACCGGATCGGCCGTCACCCGGGACAACAAGGGCCGAGTCCCTCAGAGAGGAACCAGTCTGAGAACGAAAAATCTGTCACTGGAACAAACTCTTTCACAAACCAAGAGACCAAACCCGCGAAGAGTATCGACAAATCATGACATCCTTCTTCACAGCACTTGAAAACCCAGCAAAGAACACCACCAATCAAACATACCAAATATGGAGAAGTATGGTGGGAAATGATATAAGACCTAACTTCAATCCAAACATGCTTGCCAATGTCCGTAGAGACATCATGCGAAACAACAGACTCTCAAAGGCAGAAACAGATAAGATAAAATTAGATATAAGACAAAATACTATGACCCATCACTCAAATTCTAATGAGATGAATGTAGAAATAAGGAATGTGACAGAGTAAAAACCAAAGCAAATGAAATACGAAATAATCTCCCAGGAAATAAAATCAAAGACTCTACCTTAAACACAACCTGCAATTCTCCAGACAATGCACCTGGAGTCATCTTCAGTGACAATAAGTTAGAATGCCTTGAAAACCACGAAGCTGAGTAACTTTCATAGAATTGTCAGACAGAGACCAGCTCTCCAAAATCCATATGATGAATTCCAACAAGCACATCGATAAAATATACAACGCTGCTCAGGAAACACTCTTAACAGATAAACCACCGAGAAATATCACAGAAGTTAACAACGTCAAATACGCAACAGTTGTAGCAGCGACTCGGAAGCTTGGGGTCAAGACAATAAATAAAATTAACAGACATAGGGAAACCAGCTTGGAAAACAAAACTGGTACGAGAAATAAAACAAATCAGATGTGAGCTTTCTATATTAGAGGAGCTAACCAGAAACCCTGATATTTCCACACGTAAGTGCAAAAAGATCAAGCGGAAATATAACATTAAATCTCTAATTGATATTCCATCAATCAAGGAAATGCTGAAGCAGAAACTTCAGCTAAAGGCACAGAGAACAAGACGATATGAAAAACGTTGTAGGTGCTATCGCCAAAATAAAATATTCCGAACGGACCTTAAGAAATTTTACATGGAAATTGGAAAAAAAAACCTATACATGTCGAAAAGCCACCACCGATTGATAATGCACAGACATTTTGAGAAAATATTTGGAGCAGCTCAAAGGAATATAACCCAAATGCAGAATAGATTCGACGTGAAGAAGAACGAATGATATTGTTATTAAAAACCACAAACAAAAACAGTGCCTCCTTATTGATATGGCAGTCCCTGCTGACTGCAATGTATCTTTGAAGTTATTCAAAAAGCTGTCAAAATACAAGGACCTTGAAATAGAAATCTCAAAAATGTAGCATATGGGAACATCAACAATCCCTGTTGTAGTTGGAGCCCTAGGACTGGTTGGAAAAGATTGCAGTAGACTAATTGAAGGGATTCCTGGAAGTCCATGCCTCAAGGAGATACAAAAAATTGTTCTGACAAGTACAGCCCACACTTTACGAAGGGCTTTATCTATGTAATTTTTTTTTTTGTTAGGGTTATGATGCCATTTCTCACCTTAGGTCCCTGGGCGGGACCCGGAAAGAAATGTGTAAACGCGAGAAATCAAAGAAAATAAAAATGATAATAATAATAATAATAATAATAATAATAATAATAATAATAATCAAAGCTAATCACCCAGATAACGAGATCAAAGACCACAAACACAGAATGTGATATTTTATTGACATGGCAGTTCCTGCAGATTGTAATGAATCTTTGAAGATCTTCAAAAAACTATCAAGCTACAAAGATATTGAATTGGAAATCTAAAAAAAATGTGGCAAATGAGAACATCAACAATTCCAGTTGTAGTTGGAACCTTCGGATTGATTGTAAAAGTATCCGATAGACTAATTGAAGGGATTCCTGGTAGCCCCATGCCTTAAAGAAATACAACAAATTTTACTCACAAGTACAGTCCACACATTACGAAGGGGCTTTATCTATGTAAAATGCGGGTGATCTTAGTTTTTTACTGCTTTTTTTTTTCTTTTTTTTTTCTTTTTTTTCTTTTTCTAAAAATGATCAGTGGAAAATCACGAAGCCATTTCTAACCTTAGATCGCTGGTTGGGGCCCGGAAGAAAATGCGTATACAACAAAAAACATGAGAAATAATAATAATAATAATAATAATAAGAATAAGAAGAAGAAGAAGAAGAAGAAGAAGAAGAAGAAGAAGAAGAAAAAAACAACAACAATAAGAAGAAGAAGAAGAAGAAGAAAAAACAAAAACAACAATAAGAAGAAGAAGAAGAAAAAAAAACAACAACAACAACAACAATAATAATAATAATAATAATAATAATAATAATAATAATAATGTCACCACGATGTTCATAATGTAGATGAGACAAAAGCTCGAAAAAATAAGATTCTGTGTTTTGATTTCAAAATCTGTCGCAGAGGGAATCTCCGACATTAAAGAACTACATAAAGCCACTCATCTAGAAGAAGAAGAAGAAGCAGAAGAAGAAGAAGAAGAAGAAGAAGAAGAAGAAGAAGAAGAAGAAGAAATTTAGAAAACATTCCTCTTGCAAACGGCCAAGTCTCCAAAATGATGAAAAACTCATCAAAACTTCGACCGTGTTAATCGCACCCAATAAGCAGAGTCCCGAAAATATTCATAAAAAAAAAAATACATGTCTTCTCTGGTTACACCAAAAATAACATGTAACGCGTTTCTATTTGAAAAAAAAAAATCTACAAAGCAGTTGAGGGTGGTCCCCGACAATCTGTCCAATGAAGACAGATTTAACAAAATTCTGTAAACATTACTGGGTGGATCCTTTAGAAAAGAGAGAAAGAGAGAGATGAGGGAGAGGGGAGAGGGGGAGAGAAGATTATTTATTGAATAGAGAAAGTCAGTTACCTGGTAGATTAAAAACAAGAGATATCAAATGTAATTCTTTTATTTATTAATTTGTTGTTGAAAAGCTATCACAAAGACCTGGAAATTGAAAGAAAAAATGTGAAATAGAATCAGTGACAAGCCATTGCACTTGGAAGCATTGAGCCGTTAAAAGAATTTGCTTAAGAGCTGATGCTTGACTTGACATTTAAGGAGAATCTCCTCATTCCATCGGAGAAAAAAAAAAAACAAAAAAAAAAAATTAAAAAAGAAAAGAAAACCAGATGATGATGATGATGATAATAATAATAATAATAATAATAATAATAATAATAATAAATAGTAATAATAACAGCAAAACCAGCAAGGAATTTATACCGTAGCACAAATGTACGCAGTGAATGACATCTGCACATAGAAAAAAAATATATAGACAAAGATTAAAAAAAAAAAAAGAGTGGATGTGAAAGCATAATTTAACGTATAGTTATCGTCTGCTTCTACTTAGAAATATGCGAGTTTGGGCTTCGGTAAATGTACTTAATAAGATATGTTTGCGATGAAAACGAGGCTCTGGGGTCGATTCAGTGCAAACAGCTAAAAATGTTGCAAAAAGAACGTGAAAAAAAGAAGAAAGATTCTTGCATGTTTTAGTGGGAGTTGTAGTGTACTGTACTGTAGTGTAGAGGTCGCATTTCAGCATCGGGAGAATTTTTGACACGGATAAAATGTGTCGTAGGCAAGTAGCGTAACGCATATCGGCACAGGAAGCGGAATCTTGTCTGTTACGTTCGCATTCGCATTTTGGGAAAGGAATGTATCCATCCCCACCAAGCTATGGGTTAAATAGTAGTATGGACAGCCAGTCTAAGAGAAAGAGACTTCTGTGTTGAAAACCGTGGAAAGCGATCAGATTATCCAGCGACAATTGAAGTTTCACGGAAAAGACAGTAGAAGGGTTAGATTTACTGGCAGAGCTCAACAAATCATCATCATCATCATCATCATCATCATCATCATCATCAACTGTTTCTATTATTTATTTTTTTTTAAGCGTTTCTCCCCAAGCAAGGCGAGAAGCCACTAGGACGCAAGGGGTTACAGAAAATTTGGAGCAAGATCAAATAGGAGTGATAGAAGAAAGGATGAGGAGAAGGATAGTGGATAGATCAAGGCAACTGGAGATGTCGATTGACATTACATTTGAATAGCTGGAGATTATAGCTCTCAGGGAAACTGGAATAGGGAAGGGAGTTCCACAGGCGAGAGGTGCGTGACATGAAGCTATTGGAGTAGAAGAGTTTGAAAAAAAAATCTACAAAGCAGTTGAGGGTGGTCCCCGACAATCTGTCCAATGAAGACAGATTCTTAATAAAATCCTGTAAACATTACAGGGCGGATCCTCCTCGAGAGAGAAACTTGTGGTCACTGACCACTTGACCAACTCCCTTCACAGGTCTCGGTTGCATGCCAACATCTGGGTTAAAATGTTGGTGAGGTAGTTATTCATACGTAGCGTGTCTTTGGGCAAAGTAGATCTGGCGAAGCCCATCCATCCATCTCCAGGTCGAATCGTAACTGACGTCCTTCAAAGGGTCCGTAGACTTTAGCCTAGAGTAATGGATAGAGACTCGGACTGAAGAATCGGAGAGCCGAGTTCGAATTCCAGTCGAATCCCTTACATATATTTTAGTTAAATGGTGCAACTTTTTTACTTTTAAAACTGTAAACCTCATGTTCTTTTTTTGTTAAGTTATTCCCTCGTAGGAAGAATCTCATTCTTCTTATTAATTCCTCTGTTTTTTGCAAAAAAATATAAAAGGTATGAATCCTCTTCTTCTCCCCCCTCCCAAGCTATGGGTAAAAGGCAGGACAGACCGGGTTCTATAGTCTTTAAACTGGCCTACCGCAGAAAGAAATGGCAATCTGCGGGAAAAAAAAATATGCCTCGTCAGTCATGTATCGGAAGATACATTATCACCTAAGCGTGTATCACGCATGGCACATAACTGACTGACTGAACAAACAATGTAACATGTTCAAAATGCTTCACTTTCTGTTCAATACAACGTTGAACACTTCTATAAAGCATTTGAGGCATTTCTACATTAATTTCTACATTAATTTCTACATTAATTTCGGATTTCTATCAAAAATTGTTTGTTTTAATTCAGGTTTGATTCTGTAAACAAGATCTTTCAGTACAACTCACAAGAAAAAAAATGTTTGGTGTTGTTAGTTGTGACGATTGTGGTGGCAACTCAATTTCTCCACGTGATCCTATCTGCCTCAGCTCGTAAAAAGGGATTTACCTTTGTCTCACTGTGGATTCAAAAATATTAAATTATGAACCTAATATTTTCTTCTATTACCCTTTTCTTTTTTTAATAAAAAGAAGTTTAAATTTTTATTATAGTTTTCGTCCTTAATTAAAGTTAAAATAAGCATAAAAACTACTCTTTACAAATGAATTTTCTCGTTTTTTTTTTTTACCCGTTTGGCGTGTACACTCAGGCAACATTTTCTGGTCTAAAAATTCAATGTTGCAGCGATGATTATTAAAGAATCATTTTTATTTGTGCATTTACTACACATACACCCATTTCTTTCTTTCGTTATTGGATCTGATGAAGCCTAGAATGGCGAAACGCGTAATCAAATCTATTTTTAATTAAACATTTTCCATTTGTCAAATTTCTTAAAAACTTTATCGGGATTCCATATCCTATTTTAAAAACATATATTGTCGACATCGAAAACATGGACAGACCAAAAAACATATAAATCTTTTACTTTCAACTCATTCTGAAGGATTGTATGAGAATTTGTCTTGGACTCATTTAAGAAAAGGCTCGATGAATTTCTTGCTTTCGAGCCATTCTGAAAATGAGAAGGGGATTTGCCTTTAATTCAATAAAAAAAGATGGGAAAATATATTAACAACTTTCGGTAATGAACTAACAATTATAAAGATACAAAATAAATATACAAAATAAATATTAACGTTTTTTTTGTTGTTGTTGTTTAAGTTACTCGTTTTATTTCTTTTCTTTTATCACGAGAAACGCCTGCTTAGGGAAAAAGTTACTATGATTCATTATTTAAGCATACACACGCATTTCTTTCTTTCGTTTTTGGAGTTGATGAAGCCTAGAAAGGGGAAACGCGTAATCAAATCTAGTTTCAATGAAACGTTTTGTATTTCTTAAAAACATTAACTACTGTAAAAAAGGTCTTTGATAAATATTTAAACATTCTAAAAAATTAATCTTCATCTAGAAGATTGCTCTGCATTTATTTTCCATAAATTTGAATAAAACAAGCGGAAAATAGTCTTTTTTACTAAGTTCCTATTTGCACATTAACTATCAGTTCATCCCATAAGTTCTGTCCGAATTTTGAATAAAGAAAACAAGTGACCAAATGTTACATTTAATTACAGATTCAATCAACAATGCATTTTCCCTGATTATCTATGACTTCCTTCCATCTATTAACAAGCTTACTAATTCCATTACTGTAAAATTCTTTTGGCTTTGATTCGAAGAACTCACAAATTTCAGTTTTAACCTCTTCCTGTGTTACAAAAGCTGTTTCTTCCAAATGATTCTGTAAGCTACGAAACAAATGGTAGTCTGAAGGAGCAAGATCAGGAGAATAAGGTGGATGAGGAATTTTCTCCCAACCAAGTTCTTCGATCTTTTGTGACGTGATTCTTGCTGTGTGGGGTCGCGCATTGTCCTGATGAAACATCATCCCTTTTCGATTCACTAGAGCAGGTCTTTTTTTTTCTTCAAAGCTTGGTTCAAACGCTCTAATTGCTGACAGTATATTTGAGCATTAATTGTTGCATTAGGTGGTAAGAATTCAAAGTGGATTATTCCTTGGCGTCAATTTCGTCGCCATTTACATGTCTATCCAAAAAAGGTGAAACAAGTTGGTGAGACTGGAAAGAAGAGCAGATGGCAACTCGGGATTTGAGGTTGTTTTCAGACAATTCATAAGGCACCCATTTTCCAAGTTTAGGAACTTTTCCAAGTTGCTGAAGATGACGATGAACAGTTGTATGGTTTGAACTGAGAACCACTGCCAATTCCTCAACTGATAAAGCAGGATTTTCTTCAAGGGCTGCTTCAAGAAGCTTTTCATCAAACTCAACTGGACGTCCGGTTTGATCTTCATCTTCAAGGCTGAAATCTCCACCTCTGAATTTTGCAAACCATCTTCTGCAAGTTCTTTCATTCACACATTCCTCTCCATAAACTGAGTGAATGTTTCTAGCCGCTTCGGCTGCTGAGTTTCCTTTCTTGAACTCATAAAGCATTATGTGCCTCAAATGATACTTGGGTACTTCCATGTTAGCAGGGTTTTAATCAAACAAAATTTATTGTTCTCTGAAATAAAATTTGATCAGTTTAAATGCATCTAAACATAAAAATAATGTTCAGTTCTATTAGACATTATAAAATACTCTTTAAATTTCGTTCATTTTAACAAAAAGTTAAAATTCGGACAGAACTTATGGGATGACCTGATACTTTTACGATATATAAAGGAAATCATAACTTTTGAAGATTGTAACACTGAAACAATTTCATACTACAAATGCATTCAGAAGTTTTACAATATGAAAATTGAGAAATGGTTTTCTGACAACAAATGATTAACATGCGTCATAGAGTCCATATTTTCTTATAAAAAAAAAAAAGAAAAAAAAAAGGTACATGCTACATATAAAACTAGTAACAAAATACTTGCCCAGAATCCAACTTGTCATAAGTTTGGTTACTGAAAGAAATAGGCATACACTGATTGATTCAAGCAACTTGTTGACATTTCTGGAAATATCCAGATTAAAGCACAGATAATAATTACCAAAAATATTTTCCAATTAACCCTTAAATGGTAGGTATCATCAATTGATGATTTAAACTTTTTCCCAATGATACAGACATCATTCATTCATGATCTTAGTCTAAATGACTAATTGACAACACTAGGAGTCATGAGAACATATTGCTTTGTTGAGTATTTTCCTACAAATAAATCTGGAAGAACAAACTAAAAACAGTGCCACGTCTGCATGCATACTTCTCATAAAGAAAAAAAAGCAAAAAATGGCGACAACTTGGTGTAAAGAATTCATAACGCCATTCTGAATAAAAATAATTAAAGGAGTATCATACTATTAAAAGGAGTATCCTACTATTGAGGAAACTGTTTGGATTCGAGGAAGAAAAGGCTGCTGTGACAAGTTTAAAATTTTTATCAAATGTTAGAGTTTAAGATACAAAAGGTAGTTTGTAACGTTGATTCGTTTTTATTTAAAGTATAGATTGAATACATGAATGTACAAAAAATAACTGACAACCAATAGTAATGAAAAATTTTGTGCAAAACAAATATTGTAATTTGTGAAAAACTAAAACACTTTATGAAATGTTTAAAAATTTATGCAAGTTTTATGCAAGTTTATAAATCTATCATTCGGCCATTGTGAGATCTTCCTGAATTTCGCTGCGTTCTTCATTTGCCTTCATGACAGTTGTCTCTATGGCGCTTTTAACGCGAGTAGGACATTATTTAACTTTACGAGGAAGAAAGGGCTTCATATTTATGTCAATACAAAAGTTCGGATTTAAAGATGAGTCCACATTCGAGGAAGTCTACTTCGTAGAAGTCTAGGTTATGTTATGTTCGGATTTGGGGAGTTCTACTGTACAATATTGAACAAGTGCAAAGATTTAAAGGTCTCGGTAGTATTTTAATCGTAGGTGGTCAATGCGACACCGAAGCCCGAAGGCACATTGGGATAAGGAAAGATGCTTTCCAAAAGCTAAGCAAAGTATTAAGAAACGAGAAAAGCTTAAAAATTTTATTACGTTTTAGAGTTTAGGACAGAAAACGATTGTGCAGTTTCTTCTTCATAATTTAATTTTGTTTGTGCAAAAGTTTGGATTGGAAGATGAGTCCAAATTCTTGGAAGTCTAGATTATGATATGTTCGGATTTTTGGGAGTGCTCATATATATATATATATATATATATATAATTATTTTTTGAAAAAATATGATTCCTTCGCTACATAAGAGTTCTCATGTTTCAAAAACGAGAGCCGAAAACCTCAATATAATTATTAAAATTAAATTGTGTTAAAGTATCAATCCCTGTTTAATCCTCAAGCGAAAATTTAGGAATAATCAATCTTGAAATTTACGCATCTTTATAAGCATGTTCATTCGCAAAATTAATTACTATGGAAACGGCTGTGGTGACCATTTTGATAAGGGGCCTAAGAGTTAATTTTCATCCACATATCAGTCACCTTCGGAAAGAGGTCAAGCTGAGGTAGGGTCGGGGTATCCATTTCAAAGCGAATGATGGCATTCATGTACGCACATCTTCTAGTCAGTCACAGCGAAAGATAGCTTTTGGCACCATAATATGTCGTTAAGTGTCTAGAGAATTTTGTGTTATTTTATTTATTTATTTATTTATTATCTTTTTATTTTTTCTAAAGGGCTGTTTCGTACTTAAACGCATCGCACTGAACTACAATTTGTTTTTTTGATGACTTCATAAAGGATTTTTCTATCTTATGATTAGGTTAAGCTTTTAAACTTTTTACTAGACTATGAAATTTAATTTTTTTATGCTAATTATTTAATGCTAAAATTTGTTGATGTCGGCAGAAAACCGTTAACTCATGTCTATGATTTAATGAATTTTCATTATTTAGAATCTTAATAATGTTTAGTTTTTCATGTAGGCATAAAAGGCATGGGTCATCCCAGGTTTTACAAGTTCTTGTTCTATTTATTATTTTCCATTTTACTTTTGGTGTTTTATTCATTTCTTTTAAATGCCAAAAATATTTGGATAGAGATGTCTGATTTCTATTTCTAATATTATTGAAGGAGCTTTTGTGTTGTCTCCATCTAATTTTAAATTCATTCTTCGTTGAACCAATGTATATCTTATCAGTCTTCAGGGTTTCTACAATCACACAATTTTTCATTACTTTTGTCTAATTTTCATATAGGATTTTTATTAATACTGTTTTGGCATATGTGTTTTTCCAGGATTTTATCATTATGTTTTTTCACGATTTTTAGTGCAACAGTAACTTAATTTTAAGGTATTTTTATTAAAGATCTTGCTAAGTCTGCTGTTAGTAGGAAAGTGTTTTTCAATTAAAGCTAGGAACTTATGTCCTAGCTTAATACTAACCAAACGGAGGGGTATACCAAATGATTTTCCTTTTCCTGTTTTTCTTCTGGTTAGTAATATTGTTTCTATAATTTATGTTAGCGTTTTTGTATCCGCATATTTTAACATAATTATTTAATTTATGTTAGCGTTTTTGTATCCGTATATTTTTTAGGGCTGTGTTATAAAAATTACTGTGTTGTTGGAATATTTCCTTATTAGCGGAGTCCATGCTGATTCTTTTCTCTATTGATGTGGGTATATGGTTAATTATTGATGGAGGGTGGTTTGACTTAGGGTGTACATACAAGGGATTAGTATTAGGTTTTCTGTCAGGTAGGTATATGTTGTTCATTAAGTCTAGAGTTACGTCGAGGAAGTTTACCCTTTTTAATTTAGTATTGACTGTAGTTTTTAAGTTTAGTTTTCTGAATTCATCTTTCTAATTTTATCTATTTTAAAATTTGTGGAGTTCCTCACTACCATGAGCCCGTCATCTCTGTATAGCCCGATGTCCTTAATGTCTAATTCACGGTGCGCGGTTAGATTGTATAGTATAAATAGACCGACAAGGTCAGAAGACTCTGCAGAGTCTAAAGATCTCATGGTGATGTCAAAATTGTCATTAGTGTTTTTAATCCATTGGTCCCCATTATGGATGAGGACAGATTTTTTTGCACAAAGAATTATGCTCATTTCTTCCTTAGTTAAGTCAGAATATACAGTAGCAAACTCCAGGGCAGTCGTGAAGAAATCTTTTGATACTGACTGGTAATAATCCACAATATCGAACTGTATTAGGGTGCAATAAGGCTTATTGTCGATGTTGGTAAACCAATTGATGACTTCTTTGGTATTAATCCAGAGTGTTAATCCAAGGCATTTTTTGATTTGCCTAGTGATCCTTTCTAAGATTCTTTTGCTTATCTTTCCTATGTCGGGTCTGGTTGGGTTTATCATTCTGGTAGTAGGGTCTTCCTCATAATCTTGTTTGTGGTTCTTAAGAGTGATGTAGCATTCCTTTTCAGCTAGTTTGCCTACCCTATCGCTTATTTCTAATTTTTCAGTAATAATTTTACTAGTTCTGTTGATACTGTCTACCATATTAATATTGTTATTATGAGCTTTTTTATAAGGCTTAGTTAATGCTTTTTTAATTAATTTGTTGTTGTCGTCTGCCGTCAATTTGTAGAAGTTTCCCGTTTTGTCGGAGTTAACTAATATTTTATCGCTGGCGTTGATGTTTTTGACTATTTGGTCTAGATGTTTTTGGAAGTTGCTTTTCTTTTTTTGAAAGATGTTATTGATTACATTGAATAGGTTATTTTCAAATTCCTGTAGTTTTTTATTAAATGGTGCAACTTTTTTACTTTTAAGACTGTAAACCTCATGTTCTTTTTTGGTTAAGTTATTCCCTCGTAGGAAGAATCTCATTCTTCTGATTAATTCCTCTGTTTTTTGAAAAAGTTTAACGAAATAATTCCGTTTGTTTATGCGTGGAATGTTCTTCAGAGAAATGCCGAAATTTACTTTTTCCATATTTTTAAAGTTCTTATTTTAAAAATAAAGGTTCAGAGTGCTCCACTTTAATTTGGGAGCCGATATATATGTGCAGATATGTAGAAAAATAGGAAAGAACACGTTAGGTGAATAGTCTGGAGTTCTTTAGTATTTTTGTTTTTTATTTTAAAAAAACAGGGCTCCATACAGAGGTAGTAGAGCTTAAATTATAATTATAATTATTTTTTGAAAAATATGATTCCTTCGCTATATATGAGTTCTCGTGTTTCAAAAACGAGAGCCGAAAAAATATATATATATTGTGTGTATATATATATATATTCTTTAACTTCATGGGGAAGAATGGGCTTCATATTTATGTCAATACAAAGTTCGGAATTGAAAATGAGTCTAAATTCTTGGAAGTCGAGATTATGTTATGTTCAGATTTGGGGAGTTAAACTGTATTTAGGAGACTAAATTTTATTTCCTTTTTCTTAACATTTTTATTATCTAAAATATCCTTATAGTATTTGTAAAAGAAAGTTAAATAAGCTAATCTTTAAAAATGAATTTTTACGTTTTTTTTTTTTTTTGTTTTGCTTTTTTTTTGCTTACCCGATTGGCATGAATGTCGGTTTCTAAAGATGTTCATGATTTAAACGTTATTCTTAGTGGATATCCATATCTGAGTAGAAGTTCCATTCTTATTTGCAAACAGTATATTTATTAACGTCTGCCGGCCTGAATATTCGAGAAATCTTATAGGCAATGTCCTTCGTGGCTGAGGTGGTATAAGCACGTCGGAACTAACGACTGTTTCTCCTCCCTAGAGGGACGCAGGTTTGTACTTCTCGAAGAATTGTATTTCATAATTGAATTTCTCGAACATTATCAATATTTTGGAGGTTATTTAAAGTTGAAATAAATTTTGGATTGTGACTAATATTTTGCGAGGGAATATTGTATTAACGATTTTTGACAATAACAATGTTTTTTTTTCTAGATAAAAGCTCTACTATTTAATCCATAACTGGGGGTAGATGAATTCATGCCTTTCCCTAGGCATTAGCATGTAAGTGAATGTAACCAAGACGTTAATGCTCCAATACATACCGCTCGAGTGCTTAAGCATTGGTATGAAGAGCATGAAAGTGAGCTAGAACACATTTAGTGGCCTCCCCAATCTCAAGATATCAATATTATTGAACATTTGTGGTGCATTTTGGAGCGACAAGTTAGGAGCCGCTATGCTCCACTGTCGTGTCTTAAAGGAGCAGGTGTTAATGGAAGAATGGCTGAAAATTCCTCTGGTTGAAGTCAGGAAGCTGTATGATTCCATTCCTAGATGTATTAAAGCTGTCTGTGAGGCTAAAGGAGGACCAACTCCATATTAAATAAATTTTCTTTGAATTTAACAAGTGTTCCAATTATTTTGTCCAACCCCTGTAGATAGATAGATAGATAGATAGATAGATAGATAGATAGATAGATAGATAGATAGATAGATAGATACGAAAAGACTGAGCGATAGATAGATGAAAGATATGAAAAAGACTGGAGATAGATAGATAGAGGATAGATAGATAGATACGAAAAGACTGAGAGATAGATAGATAGAAAGATACGAAAAGACTGAGATAGATAGATAGATAGATAGATAGATAGATAGATAGATAGATAGATAGATAGATACGAAAAGACTAAAAGATAGATAGAAAGATACGAAAAGACTGAGATAGATAGATAGATAGATAGATAGATAGATAGATAGATAGATAGATAGATAGATAGATACGAAAAGACTGAGAGATAGATAGATAGAAAGATACGAAAAGACTGAGATAGATAGATAGATAGATAGATAGATAGATAGATAGATAGATACGAAAGACTGAGATAGATAGATAGATAGATAGATACGAAAAGATGAAAGATAGATAGAAAGATACGAAAAGACTGAGATAGATAGATAGATAGATAGATAGATAGATAGATAGATAGAAAAGATGAGAGATAGATAGATAGAAAGACTGAAAAGACTGAGATAGATAGATAGATAGATAGATAGATACGAAAAGACTGAGATAGATAGATAGATAGATAGATAGATAGATAGATAGATAGATAAATACGAAAGACTGAGATAGATAGATAGATAGATAGATAGATACGAAAAGACTGAGATAGATAGATAGATAGATAGATAGATAGATAGATAGATAGATAGATACGAAAAGACTGAGATAGATAGATAGATAGATAGATACGAAAGACTGAGATAGATAGATAGATAGATAGATAGATAGATAGATAGATAGATACGAAAAGACTGAGATAGATAGATAGATAGATAGATAGATAGATAGATAGATAGATAGATAGATAGATAGATAGATGGATAGATAGATAGATAGATAGATACGAAAAGACTGAGATAGATAGATAGATAGATAGAGAGAGAGAGAGAGAGGGGGGGGGAGAGCTGAATTAACAGAAATAAATCGAGGAATGCTAGAAGATTTCGAAAATATATGCAATAAACCAGCGGGCGAATGCCAACTGTGGTCCACAAACACGAGGCAGACTTTGCCATGGAAACATAATTTTCACTTGTCCAAACGATCAGTTAATTTCAGTTGCAGGAGATTATCGAATCTGTGTCGCGTCATCGTGCAGATGGCTTACTGCGATAGGAACCCAGCAAGTAGGGTCGAGGGCAAGTACCCTGGGGCTGAGAATCTGGAAGGGGATGAAGAGGAGTCGACTATAAGATAAGAAATAGCAAGTTAGATTATGTCGGATAATTGTAGAAAGATGTGAACACACTGAAGATGTGGGTAGTATAAAGGGGAAGATGTTAGTTAAGAAATTGATATAAGATGAAAGGAAGCAAGGAAGGAAGGAAGGAAGGAAGGCTGAAATCTAATTTGGGAAGGAAGATAGGGATATGAGGAAAGAAGGAATTGAAAGAAGAGGGAAGGATGAAAGAAAAGAAGGGAAGGAAGAGAAAGAATGGAGATGTAGAAGAAAGAGAGTGAATAAAGGAAGTCACGAAAGAGAAGGAAGGAGAGAAGAAAGGAAAGAAAGAAGGAAGCGAAAGTGGGAGGAGGTAGAAGGAAGCGAAAGAAGGGGGAGGTAGAAGAAAGCGAAAGAAGGGGGAGGTAGAAGAAAGCGAAAGAAGGGGTAAAAAGAAAGCGAAAGAAGGGGGGGAGGTAGAAGGAAGGAAAGAAGAGGAGGTAGAAGAAAGAAAGAAGGGGGGAGGTAGAAGGAAGGAAAGAAGGGGAGGTAGAAGGGGAAAGGGGAGGTAGAAAGAAGAATGGGGGAGGTAGAAGGAAATGAAAGAAGGGGGAGGTAGAAAGAAGGAAAGAAGGAGGTTGAAAGGGAAGAGAAAACGAAAGAAGGGGGAGGTAGAAGGAAGCGAAAAGGGAGGTAGAAGGTAGGTAGTGAAAGAAGGAAGGAATACTTGAAAGAGAAGGAAGGAAGGACGGAAGGAATATATGAATAGAAAGGAAGGGAAGGAGGAAGGAAAGAATGAACGAAGGAAGATAAGGAAGGGAGAAATAGGAAGAAGCTACGAAAGGAAGGAAGGAAAGAAAGAAGGAAGGAAGTAGATAAAGGAAGAAAAGAAAGGTGAAAAGAAAGAAAGAAAGTAAGAAAAGAAAGAAAGAAAGAAAAAGAATGAAAGAAAGGGAGGAAAGGAGAGGTAGAAGAAAGCTATGAAGTGTAGTTAAGAAAGGAAGGAAGGAACGAAGGAAGAGAGAATGAAATGCAGTTAAGAAAGGAAGAAAGTGATTGAAAGTGAAAGAAGAGATGAAAGGAAGGAAAAATGTAGGAAGGAAAGAAGAAAGGGAAGGGGTGAAGAAAGAAGGAAGAGGGAGTGGAGAAAGAAAGGAAAGAAGAAATAAGAGAGAAAGAAGGAAGGAAAAGATGGAAAGAAGAGGGGAGAAGAATGGTGAGGAAGAAGGAAAGCTTCAAACAAGGAACGAACGATTGGTTTAGTTTGCTTTAGTTTGGTTTACGGCATATCAACATCTAAATGGGGTATTTAATGCCGTGAAGATTTTTATTGTTGGTAATTTTTTTTTTCAAAAATGTATTGCTGATAATAATGTATTGCTGATAATAATTTTTTACAAAAATGTATTGCATGTATTAAAACCTATTTTTACACTTTTACAATGCTTTTTACCTCAGTTTCGGGGTTGACTATTTGCCCATAGCTGGGACCCTAACAGGTGCTACCACCCCGGGTCAGGGTGGACTTAGAAACACCAGCAATTAAGTGGTGGTCCCACGCTCCTCCTGATCAGAGGTCTTACTGCCGGATGTAGTTTATCGTCTTACCCAGGATGCGGATGTAGTTTATCGTCATACCAAGGAAGGAAGGAAGGATAAATAAAAGGTAGGAGGGAGGGGAGAGAAAGAAAATGTATCCTTGACAACTATTCTTCGGAAATGACAAGGCATTTAAGTGGTTCTCCCCATTTATTAATCCCTTTCTTTCTGTTTGGATGATCAGGAAGACGTTATGGCTTCTTCTTTTATTATTGCATTTTCTTTCTCTCCCTCTCTCGCATACGCACTATCTGTCTC
>CAHIKZ030000076.1:1505000-1507500 GCA_903632075.3 Acanthosepion pharaonis
TTTAACGATTGAAGATAGTGATGACAAGGGCTAGCGCCAAAGGTCTAAGGTCAGTGGCGTTGTTCTTCATCAGGATGTATTATTACAGAGATTATTTATTGACTGTGTGTGTTTTATAGAAGGCATGACGTTAAGCAATAGAAAGGCTAGAAAAGTAGAGGAAGAGGAAAGTGCAGATGGAAACGAGGCTGCTGATCACGTGATAGTGTTTCCCTACTAACAGATGTGCGTGTCCATTTTTACCCCAGATGCAGAGAACAAAAAAAAAGAAAGCATGTTGAAGGGAAAGGTGAATAAATAATTAAATATTTCAATCGATTTTATATCTTCGCTTCTGTTTTCCCCATTATTTGTCTTTTTTTTCTTTGACTATAAATTTCTTATTGTATTTATCTATGCTAAATTGTATTCCTTATTTAAAAGGAAAACACCCACCATTATTTTACAGTAGTTACTTCCCCTTGGCTGATTTTTTTTTCTTTTTACTTGTTTATTTTTGTGTTAATTTTTGTTTTTGGCTGATGAAATGAATAAAAATATTTAAAAAAAAAAAAACAACTATCACTATCGTTTTCTTTTTGAAAAAAAAGTTTTTGCATTTTTCTTGAAGTTTTCATGATGAATTCCTGATCAAATATGATTATTCTTAATTTTGAAAGTATTTTGTACACAAATGAGAAAAAATATTTTTCTAACATAATCGGAGGATTTAATGACCAGGGTTGATAATTGCTATATTTATGATATTTATATAATGAGATAAAGCATTGACAGTCATTAGTATCTTTGATTATTATTTACACTCATTTTTTTATCAAAAGACGCAATGTCAGCCATTATTATTATTTTTCTAGTATTTACTTTCATTTTTGTATCTTTTTATTATTTTTTATTAGACGAAACATTATCAACTATTTATTAATTTTTCACTAGTATTTACTTTAATTTTTTATTAGACGAAACATTATCAACCATTATTGTTAATTTTTCACTAGTATTTACTTTCATTTTTTTATTAGACGAAACTTTATCAACCATTATTATTAATTTTTCACTAGTATTTATTTTCATTTTTTTATTAGACAAAACATTATCAACCATTTATTATTAATTTTTCACTAGTATTTACTTTCATTTTTTATTAGACGAAACATTATCAACCATTATTGTTAATTTTTCACTAGTATTTACTTTCATTTTTTTATTAGACGAAACTTTATCAACCATTATTATTAATTTTTCACTAGTATTTATTTTCATTTTTTATTAGACAAAACATTATCAACCATTTATTATTAATTTATTATTAATTTTTCACTAGTATTTACTAGTATTTAATTTTTTCATTAGACGAAACATTATCAACCATTATTATTAATTTTTATTTTCATTTTTTTATTAGACAAAACATTATCACTAGTATTTACTTTCATTTTTTATTAGACGAAACTTTATCAACCATTATTATTAATTTTTTACTAGTATTTATTTTCATTTTTTTATTAGACAAAACATTATCAACCATTTATTATTCATTTTTCACTAGTATTTACTTTCATTTTTTATTAGACGAAACATTATCAACCATTATTATTAATTTTTCACTAGTATTTACTTTGAACTTTGTTTCTTATTTGACGAATATTGTCCAGCTTGATTAATTCTGATTGATTGAGTGATCAGTTTTATCGGCATATCCACTCCGTTTCTTATTTAATGCCAAAAAAAGATTGTTTCATATATAGTCTGTAAACAATCTCTTGGGTTGTTGGTTCTATCACTCTCCAATTATGCTTTTAGAACGGAGTTATTTAGTTCTATAATTTGTCGTATAAACCAACATCTTTCTAGTAGGCTATGATAGTATCTACTTTTATCTTCTTGAAAAAAACCCTCTAGATTAGTCATGTCATAAAACTTTCGACTTATAGGGGCAAGGTCTCTACAGTCAGTTAGAATATGTTTTAAATATGTCCTCTGGCAGATTAATTGTGACTTGTATTTACTTAGATTTTCTCTTAGATGCAACGTGATGGAAATTTCTTTTAGACAAGTATTTCTTTTTCGTCTTAGTTTTTATACGAGGGATTGTCGACCATTAATATTAATTCATCATTAGCATTTATTCTCATCGTTTTCTTTTTATTAAATGGAGCACTATAAACCATTATTATTAATTGCTAACTATAATTTACTTTCATCTTCAATTTTTATTAGATGAAACAATGTCGACCATTATTATTAATCTATGACTTGTATTTCACTTTTTGTTAGATGGAACATTGTCAATTATTATCATTATTTTTTAACTATAATTCACTTTCATCTTCGTTATTTCATTAGATGAAGCATTGTCAGTTATTATTAATGTTTTTACTAATATTTACTTTCATTTTCTCTAAGATGACACATTGTCGATTATTATTATTATTATCATTATTATATTATTATTATTATTATTTTATTATTATTATTATTATTATTATTATTTTATTATTAT
>CAHIKZ030000076.1:1515000-1527500 GCA_903632075.3 Acanthosepion pharaonis
CTCAGCTTCAGTTACTTTCTTGCCACTGTAATGTAGCTTCCCTGTACCTTTTCTATAAATACTTTCATGGAAATTGTTCTGATGAACTTTCCTCTAAGATACCTAGACATTATAAATTTAAATGTAGTAATAAGATTGGTGTCAAGGTCTTATCCTTTTACAGTTGAAATGACTAGATGTAACCATAAGTTCTCTACTAACAGTTTTTTTTCTCTCACACTTCTCGCTTGCTTTCCAGTCAACTTTGATCTTCAAAAATTTAAATGCAATGTCAATCATTATCTGCTGTCTTTTTAATTCCTGTTCTTTTATTGTTCTCTCTCCTTTCTTTTAATTGTCTAAGAGAACTCTTTCTGCTTTCCATCAGTATGGCTGATGCTAACCTTCAGGAGAATGACTCATTGCACCATCTCGGACTAACGTTTTCCACTGACTGAAGTGGAAAGATTATATTGAATAAAGTGCTAGATCTATGGCTAGGAAAGTTGATTCACTGTGTTGAATGAAACATTTTTCTCGCTAGAATGTCTTACATATTTATAAGTCTACCATTCGTCCTTGCTTTGAATATTGCTGGTCTGGTGCTTCTGCTATATATTTAGAAATTCTTGATAAAATACAAAGAAGAATCTGCAATCTAATTGGTCATGAGCTGGTATCTTGTCTTTAGTCACTTTCCCACCTATTTATATGTATAAAACTTTCTTATTGTAAAGTCCTTCGTGGCTGAGCAGTAATGCATGTCGAATCAAATAGTAGTTTTCCCTGAAAAGGGTGAGGTACGTTCGATTCGGAGGACACATTTTCTTTACTTAGATTTCTCAAATGCGCAGGCCGATAGACTTAATACATACTGTTTAATAAATAAAAATTGGGCTTCTATTTTAAATGCGTGTATCCATTATAATAACGTTTGAATGTTGAATTAAAAAAAAATAAATCCATTAATTTATATACTAGGTTCATCCTAAGATATAACAAATTATGTTTTGTACTCGGCGTCACCTCAGAAAGTCAAAAGACCTATTTTGCGGGCTTTGCAATAAAGTACCACTAAAGCCACCAAGCGCATAATCGGGCCTCAAAAAACGTCTGTGGGTACAACGGCATAAACAAGAACGTGAACTCAGATGAACTTAGGAAACACACACACACACACAATACAAAAGGATAATAGGGACTTATATAAAAGCCTGACCTAAGAGGGTAGGAGAATATCCAACACTCTTAAAAGAAGATAGAATGTTCGAAGAACAACCTGAAACTACATTCCCATACTGACAGATATATAAAATCTAAGAGACCAGGTATGCGATTAAAGACGACAGAAATATCCTTCTCATAGATATAGTCGTGCCATCCAATAAAATGTTTGTTAACGAATATAAGAAACTAAGTAAGTATACGGATCTTAGTAATGAAATTGAAAAAAATGTGACATCTTAAAACTACTTTACACCTATAATAATTTAACCTCTGAGTACGATAAAAAAAAGGCTACAGACAAGAACCTTAATAACATTCCAGGAGGCCCCTGCTTATTAAAAATGCACTGTGCGGAACTTAAAAATAGTGCTATGCCTGTATGGGATGTGCGGGTGGTGTAATGGTTATCTTCTCAGAATGAGATACTCAGAGAGCCAAGATCAAATTCCAGTTGGTTTCGTTACCTTCACTTCCGCATAATCCATCTTTTCTCCCCCAGCTACGTGTTTAAAAGTAGGAGAGACTGGGCCTCATAAAGCTTGGTTAGCAACCAAGTCTACTTCAGAAATAAAAGGCAGGAAATCTTCTGCCGAGTCAGTCAAGAATCGAAAGAGACCCAAGTGTGTATCACGTATGTCAGTTAAATAACTGACCTTATGTATGATAATTTGAACGTTGGGTACGATCGAAAATGGTACAGATACGAATATTAAAAAAATCAGTGGCAGTTGTTGTTTCCAAGAGATTTTTTTAATGCAATGTGTAGAAATTGCTGATCTACTCAGGAAAGCTTTATCAATAGAATGAAAATGTAAACACGGCACATATTAAGTAGCACTTAACATCAGAATTTAGCGGGAAATAAAGATGCATACATTTTCTCTCTTGCCTTATTTTGGGTCTCATTTAATGGGACAAGATGAGATTGTATGAAATAGAAAGCAAAAGGAAATAATAATAATAATAATAATAATAGAACTATGAGGGGGGCTTCGTATTGAACATCTGCTATGTCCAAAAGCGTTAATTACTACTACTACTACTACTACTAATAATAATAATAATAATAATAAAAACAGAACAATGAGGGGACTTGGTATTGAACTTCTGCTATACCCAAAAGCGTTTATTACTACTACTACTATTACTACTGCTACTACTATTATTACTATCACTACTACTACTACTAATAATAATAATAATAATAATAGAACTATGAGGGGGCTTGGTATAGAACTTCTACTATGACAAAAAGGTTACTACTACTACTACTACTACTAATAATAATAATAATGTTAATAGAACCATGATGAGACTTGGTATTGAACATCATCGGATAAAAATACCCGACAAAGAATACGGCAGTTAGGATCACGAAACTGAAAAAAGTACCTTAAAACTACTTTTATACCTCTAATAGTTGAATATTTTGGTATGATCAGGGGGGGGGGAAGAGAGATATAAAGGGTGGGGATTCTATCAAGGACCATAGTAGCCTCTGTTTACAAGAGATTTAAAAAAATTAATAGATGTACTGTGTAGAACTTGTCATCGCCCCAAGATAGTATAATCAACGTAAAGCAAATATAAACACTGCACATGTTAAGTAGCACTTAACATCAGAATTTGTGATATATTTACAACCTTCCCTTCTTAACCTAAGCCTCTAGTAATGACCCGGTAAAGGATTGTACTAAACAGAAATAATAATAATAATAATAATAATAATAATAATAATAATAATAATTCTTGATTATTTGGCTCAAATTTGGTGATTAACTCTTTGGCAGCGAAAGCAGTCAGGAGAGGTTTGAGAAGCCAGATACTTGACTTCGGCGAGACGTTATCGAAACTGCACTTCAATTAGTTGCTGACTCGGACCAATTAATTTCACAGCTGAGGCTTCGACGCGTTCAGCTTTGACGAAGACCAGCTCATAATATATTCGAAAAAGAAGGAAACTTCAAAAAGCAAAAAAAATAAAAATAAATAAATAAATGTTAGAATGAAAAGTTTGAATGAGAGCGCGGTGATGGGTGAGCTTACCCCTAGATGAGAGACTACTTTATTTCTTTTCGACTTTGTAACACTCCCTCTGTCCGTATATCCATATATATATATATATATATATATATATATATATATATATATATATATATATAGTTTTATAGTAATAAAATATAGTTTTAAAATGCTCAATATCAGGATAGAGCGTATTTAAATATAAATATAAAAGTGTGGATACTGAGGTGAACACCGAACGGCGACAGTCTGTTTCATGATTCAATGGCCTGAAGATTGAGTTGAAGCATGAAACAGATATTTGTCGCTCTGTGTTGACTTGAATGTCTGACTGTTTATATATATATATATATATATATATATATATATATATATATATATATATATATATATATGCTCTTCACCTCATATTTACTTTTTTCTATTTTCTTAGCAAACATAACTCGTATGAGTGACGGTCAGGTATAGGTATGTTTTGAGTGAATAACCCATATCTACACGTTCTATATTAGTTGATTTAAAACAGTGCTCGATAGAGTAACCTAGAGCTTTATAAATACAAATATAGGTAACTATACTCGTTCGAAAAAACCCTCGAATTTTTGATTTGCCAATAATCAAATCAATCTCGAAGGAAAAAAGGTTTTTAAAAAAGAAAGAGCTAGAAACATGAAAATCTGTTGAAAAAAATCGCACAGATGCAGGTTTGAAGCCCAAAAAAAACCCGGACACGAGTAAACAACTAACAAAAGAGCTCAATACAACCGTAGCAGACCTAGATAAACCTAGTGAGCCAGACAAACCTACCTAGGTTTCACCTAAGCGGATTGTCAGGGAAAGCTTACCGAACTCACTACTCAGTGTATATATATATATATATATATATATATATATATATATATATATATATATAGATACATACATACATACATACATACATAGATGTGTGGGTGGGTGTAATAAATTCCGACAGTTATAAGTTATTTACATTTGGAAAAACGTTCATGAAAATATGTTTCGAAAATAATATGCGATAATGCTTTTCGCCTATATGGCTTCATCAGATGGATAACGAAAAATGTGTAGTGTGTGTAGGCATTTATGTGTGTTTAAAATAATTAAATTATATATTATTTTTTCCAAAGCTGGCAACGGATCCCCTTAAGCTTGGGGAAAAGGGGAGAAAATCACGCACAGCCAGGTCGGGTGAGTAGAGATGCGTAGGGCATTGTTAGCCGGCTTGTTGCATTAGTGAAGCAGCCACGAGTTGTCATGCCACAACACTCGCTTCTTCACTCGCACTGAACGAAACAGACGTCGCAAGATCTCTTTGTAGATATGCTGGTTGAACGTCTGGCTTTGTTGCAAGAATTCTATGTAGACAATACCCCTCATATCGAAGAACGTGATCAACATGAGTTCGACTGCCTTGCTTACTTCGACCTCGGCAACTTTAGATTCTACCACTGATGCCTCGAGGCGCGTGATCTTCGAGTCGTATGCCATGGTTTATCACCGGTGATGACTCTTCCTAGCAAGTCTGATACGGTTTCAAGCCGCTTTTGGTCATCGTTCAGCAGATTGGGCACGATCTTCGCGCAGATCTTCCGCATGCCCAAATCTTCGGCGATAACCTTCCAGACGAGGTTGCGGTTCATGTCTAGCTCACGATCAGTCAAACAGTCAGCTAACGATCGTCACACACCACCTGCCTCGCGCACTCAACGTTGGCCTTAGTCCTGCTCGTTGAAAGCTCTCCGTACCTGCAGTCGTCTTCCACGTCCTGGAGTCCATCTTCAGAACCTCTTTTGAAATTCTAAAACCCGCAATCGCGACATCGTCTCGTCTCCGTTGCACTTGCTGCAGCAGCCCGAGTAACGCCATCAGTCGGACCAGAAACTTCACGTTGGTTCGCTGCTCTGGGCCCATAACTTGACGGCCTAAAATTGAGAAGCTCTTAAGAAAAGGTTGCTATGACAGCAGAGAGCTGAAATCGAAGTTATATGCTTACCGAACAAGTGACCCAACCCGATCATCTCTACACTGACTCGTAGCTCATACAGCACACTAAGTCCTGTTACTTTTCTGACACACCTCGTAAGGGTGCTTTAAAAGCAAAAAAGAATGTTGCTTTGACGTGCTTTGTAGTCGAGCAGTAAAAGCACCCCGGATCAAAAGGTGGTTCCTCTTGCAAATGTGGACACAGGTTACTGCCAAAAGGCATATTTTCTTTATTAAGTTTCTCGAATATGCAAACCGGTAGTTGAAATAAATACTTTTTAAAATAAACGTTTAAAGTTATTATATATATATGTATATGTGTGTGTGTGTGTGTGTGTGTGTGTGTGTGTGTGTGTGTAGTTGGTTTGATGTGAATTTTTGACCTTGAGTTTCACGCTATTTGCGTGAAACTCAGGGTCACAAACTCACTAAATATGTTAACTCTATCACTGTTATCTCTATCATACATATATATATATATATATATATATATATATATATATATATATTATACACATACACATTTTACATATATATGTGTGTGTGTATGTGTGTGTGTTTTGAACAATAAAAACATTAAAAAGTTAAAATATTCAGACCTACTGAGATTGTATATTAATATTTTTCGTTTTATTATTTCACTTCGGTTCCTCGACTAATTTCGACCAGCATGGCCATCATCAGGAGAAAAAGAAATTCCTGTTTGTTAGTAGCAGTGAACTACAGGGGCGAATGACTGTTTCTGAAGAAAGTGAAAAGTGGAAATAATCGATCTTTTCATGCTTCTACGGCAGTTTTCATGTAGTTTGCGGCCATTTTGTACTGGCCAGAGTGAGAGTTTATTGCTGGCTGCCACGAATAGGCAGGAAGATTCTATCGACCAGCGTGAGAGCCAAAACAGCTGACTGACACGAATGTTAACTAGCATGCTAGCATGCAAAAAATCGATAGCTGCATTCGTCACAAGTGGGAAAAATTTAAATCTGCATGGCACTTTACTCCAATTGGCTCATTCGCTTGCTTAAACTCAACGTTGATTCTGATTCCGCAGAACTGGGTTGGGTGTGAAAAAGTATTTGTTGTTAACATTCTTTTTTTCATTCGGTTTTTCCATTTACGAGTCCTTTTTTTAAAGCTGATCGTTTTGTGTTCATTTTGTTTAGTTCTTTTTCGTAACAGATTTAATGTTTAGTATAGAGCTTAGGAAAAATTCGCAGTGTGAGATAGGCAAGAAGTAAGGCATGTAGCAACATCAGCACGGCAAAGGGTACTCCTTTAAAAAAAGGCAAGGAAGGGCAAAAATATTTTAAGTCAAATAATAGCGATTGCTGTATGAGTTTAACGATTTTTGAATCAAGCACGGGCAACAGGACATGCTGCTAATATATATATATATATATATATATATATATATATATATATATATATATATATATATATATATTTAAACATATATTGTTAAATATAACAGACAATGGATGTATATTATGTCTAATCATAAGCCGTTCGTATGTTCGTATGTTTGCTTTAATTTCGGGTGAAAATAAAGACAAAAATTGTCCTACATTTGGATATTTTATAAGTTTGTCCTTGATCTAACCTTTCGGTTCAAGTCGGTCATCTTCAGAGTGCTTATGCGGACATTTCAACAAAGATATTCACCATCGAAGATAATATTTTGTTATGCTGACAAAGAAAATTGCTATGCGACGATAACGGCCTCTCGCGTGGTATGACGTCACAGAACCACATCTTAAACTTACGATCTGCGTCTGCTATTCTGCGACCGTTATCGCTTTTCGAGAGCTTTATTTAGTTCTTCTCGGCGGGGCTGTCGGTCACTATAGTGCAAATCCTATGTGTTTGAGAATAAGGGATGGATTTTAGACAGTTTTTTTTTTTTTTGGTTATGGTTCTTGTAATGAAGCTATTGTTGGGTGTCTATAGGTTTGTGGCAGATATCTGTGATAATGTGGTTATTTCTATTTCTAATGAGTATATCTAAGAATGGCAGTTCGTTAAAATCAGATTCTTGGGTGAATTTGATCTTCGAGTTTAAGGTTTGGAGCAGAATGTGGAATTGGTTAATATCGACCTATGAGAATTTCCAGAAAATGAACCAATCATCTAAGTATCGCTTCCAAGATTTAGTGAAGTGGGTTTTTATATTTCCCCATATATTTGCTCTATCTTTTCATACAGATTTTTTTTTCCTCTAGGTAAGCTAATCTTACGGTGGCATATGTTGATGCCATTTACGCTCCCATCGTGGTACCTAGGGTTTGGATATAGTTTTTGTTGTCAAAAGTGTTTTTTTTTTTTTTGGTGGGGGGTTAAGAATTAGGTCTATACTATCTATAATGAATTCTTAGTGAATCTGGGATGTAGTGTTTCTGGACGTTTTTCAATCCAGAATGAGTTTACCTGTTTACATAATTCATGGGGTATGTTGCTATATAGGTTACTGATGTCAAAAGTTGCCATAAGTGTTCCCGGATCTACTTTTAGTGATATGGAGCTAAGGAAGTGGATATCATCTCTGATGTAGTACTTAATCTGTTTAGTAAATGGTTGTAGAATAGTGTCTATTAAGTTACTGGGTCTGCAAGTTAAACAGGCTGGTTCTGCTACTATGGGACTAAACGTAAGGTCAATGAGGTTTAGGATGTTAATACATTCAGGTTTTTGTGTCTGGATATCTGCTTTTATTTTACTCGATCTGTGAATTTTCGGCAGTCCGTTGAAATTGCTCGTTTTTTTTGGGATGAAGTTTATTAGAAAATCCTTTTCTTTTTTTTTTTTGTTTATATCTTATTATGTGCTGCGCAGAGTTTTGTAATTCTTGATATAATACCTTTGTCTATGTCGGTGTCCATTAATTTATGTCTTTATTCCCTGGGGCCTTTAGGAATTTTGTATTATATTATATTTTGTCCATGATCATTATAGCGCTGCCTTTGCTTCCTTTATAATTATATTATTATTTCTTCAGATGCTATCTGTTATGGGACCTTACCCATAATAACATAATGGACTATTCCATACGTAATAAATACGGCGCCTCAAGAGGAAGCAGAGATTTCAGTCCAAAGTCGGGCGACCGGCTGACCGGCTGATCGGTTGAACTCTCTGCCTTCGGGCAGGGAGGAACCTGAACGAGGCTACGCCGAAGGGCGGATTCTCTTTCGGGGAGGTAAACCGACCCTGAACCCGTTTATACGGGTTCAAAGGGCATATTTTTGGCCGAGACCACGGGCTCGGAGATCCCACGTTAAACCGGCCTTGTGCCACATGATGCCCTCCTGGTGGGGGTGACTAAATACTGTTCAGCCTGAAGTCAGGAGTGAAGTCCGTGAGAAGTCCGTCGGGAATCTGTCAGTCAGTCAGAGCGAGCGAGTCAGTCAGTCGAGTCAGAGGCAGTCCGAAACAGAGCCGCGTTCAGACAATTACTGCAAGACATTGGAATAGTGATTTTGGTCGAGACTACATTGTTCTCCCTACTAAACCTGATTGTTCGTACTAACACTTTCTACTTCTCTGGATATATTCCTGTTTGTAATATATCTGTGTTATTCCATATCCGTGTTCGAGTTCTTCTTTATTGGTTCTACCTTGGACTATCACCGTGGTACAAGAAACCGGACCATAACACTAAGGCTGTAAGGTTGTTGAATGGTTTGGATTTTTCTTGTAGGTTGAGGTTCCAGAGTTTTTCAAAAACATACGTTTAGTTCATTTGTATTATTGTTTTTGTTTGGGAAAAATTTGGATCCATATTTTACTAATGAGTCATCTGAAATGTTTTTGTTGTTATTAAATGTTTCTTTTAGTCTGAGTTTGCGTTCGAATTCTCTAAGGTCTTTTTTTTTAGGTCTGTTATATTGCTTTTCGGTGCAAGGCAGAATTTTAGGCCTAGTTGGTCTCGTCCTTTGTAAGCGCATATGTAGTATAAGTGTATATGTGTTATCTAAACTGTTCTTCTTGTCCGCACTGGGCTTCCTTAAAAAAAAAATGATGATTGTCTCTTTCCACATATTCCGGGTTTTCTAAGAGATAACCTCTTTCTGTGTGTTTTGGATTTTCGAGATAGTGAGAATTTCTCTTGGTAAATTTGGGGTTGTTATTTTTAGATGGCTCTGTGTAAGTGTGTTTGTTTATGTTATAAGGGGTGTTGCAGATGTTTCTAGATTTTTTGTTTCTGTACGGGGTTAAGTAGGGATTTGTGAGGAATTTTGATTGTATTTCTTTATATGGATATTGGTTGTCAGGTTTGTTGTATTAAGTGGTATCTGTAAGTATTGGCTTTGTGAGCATGTGTGCGTTCTGTCCTATGTCTGGCTATGTTAGGCCATAATGGTATGTTGTAAAGGTTTGTTTGTGTATTGTTAAGTGTATTTTACTAATTGTATTTGTTGTGTGGGTGTGTTTGTGTGTAGTAGTATGTATTAGGGTTCTTACCTTTGTTGTATGATTTTCTCTGTATTTGCTGGTGTCGCATGTATTTGTTCTGTGTTGAGTATTGTATTTTATTGTGACTTTGTTTCATGTTTTTTTTTTTTTTATCTCTGTAGTATCGTATGGAAATTAGATAGACAAGTAGAAATAGAGAACAACTGGCGAACATAGGGTGGCTATGCCAAGCAAACCCGGTGGCTATGCCAAGCAATCCCGGTGGCTCTTCAGGGCACGGGAACTGTACTACGATTACTACTACACAGAGAGATTTGCAAAACATAATCTCATTATCCGACTTTTCCTTATTTAGTAATGTTTTTAGCCAGGTTGTTTCCCGTTCCAAAATGTTCCGGGATTTTTCCTCCTTTTCTTTGCATTTAGCATCACCCAACACCGGTTACAGTAATAGGATACATCTGAATTTTATAGGATTACACCATCTTTACACACAGGAAGATTGAAGCAAATAGGCCGGACATAATTGTCAAAAACCGAAAAGGAAAACTTGCCTACTAATTGACATGGTTTGCTCAGCGGACTGTAACATAGCAACCAAGGGATTTGAAAAACTATTGAAACATAAAAAACCTGGAAATCAAAATAGAAAAAAATGTTGAAATTGTAAACAAGAATAGTACCAGTCATAGTAGGTGCGCTTGGAATGACAAAAAAAGGAACACGAGAGCACATTGAAGAAATACCCGGAAACCCCAACTTAAGGGAAATGCAAAAAATTGTCTTGGTAAGTACAGCTCACGCACTAAGAAGAACATTGTCAATGTAACTCTGGTGATGTTATTGGAGTTAGATAAACAAATCATAAAATGCAGTAAATCATATCATGCAGCAATCCCACCACTACCTACCTTAGATCTTCCCGCAGAGTGGTAGGTAGTGTGACTATAGCCGACTATAGCAGAAATTGAAATAATAATAACAACACTGGAAGATATGCAAGAAGCACAAAATCGAAACCACTGAGAGATAGTATGAGCACCAACCAGATACAGTTACCCAAAATAACGATGTAATTATCCTCTGGGACAAGCCAATTCAAACTGACAGGGAAATAAAAGCCAACAGACCTGATATTATCATAAAAGAGAGGAAATCCAGGAAGTGTATGCTTATTGGCATAGCAGTATCATTTGAGAGAAACACCTTGAAAATTATCGAGAAATTGCCCAAATACAAGGACCTGGAGATCAAGATTAACAGGACGTGGGGAATGAAGACTGAGACTGTACCAATAGTAATCGGAGCACTGGGCCTCATGAGAAAAGGAATGGACAATTTTACTAACAGTGTCCCAGGTAACATCAACATACAAGTTGCCCAGAAGATCACTCTACTAGGAACATCCCATAAACTAATAAAAGTGCTATCAATTAAATGACGATTCTCCTGTAGTGTCTAAGGACTATAGTTTGGATCCGGCTCTACAGGATACAAAGCAGGAAACATAACATCATAACATGCACAAATAATAATAATAATAATAATAATAATAATAATAAGAAGAAGAAGAAGAAGAAGAAGGGCTTTATCTATGTAAAATGTATGTGATCTTAGTTTTTTGTTGTTTGTTTTGTTTCAAACGCACAGTGGATTATGTCATGTGCCATTTCTGACCTTAGATCTCTCTGCTGGGACCCGGAAAGAAATGATTATACGGCAGAGATCAAAAGGAATAATAATAATAATAATAATAATAATAATAATAATAATAATAAAATAATAATAATAATAATAATAATAATAATAATAATGATGCAAGTGACAAAAGAAAATTCAACAGTGTGTCCAACTAACTGGCTTTTAGCGGTGTGTCGTTCTTGTCATTTGACGTTATGGTATGCCATCAATGTCTAGATTATTTTGTGCATATCAACAACAGAGAAAAGTAATAGAGTTGTGTTAGATTACTAAAACGCCTGTCACATTTCTGCAATAACAAATAAATCATCAGTTTATATATATATATATATATATATATATATATATATAAATGGAGAGATACTTCGGGTGTTCTGTTTCAGAGGTGACAGACAAAGAAAGAAGAAACATTTTCTTTTTGTATTTATTTACAGCCAGAATAATGTCCTCCTCATCTTTGTTAGTTACCATCACAACGTGTCTTATTCATGCGCCTGTCGATCCAGTTAATCGTCAGGGTATTTCGAACTGAACCCTTTATAAAATCTGCGATAGCAGGTTGCTCTTTATTCTGCTGTCTCTCTTTCTCATCTTTATGTGTGTGTGTGTGTGTGTGTGTTTTTAGTGCTTTTTTTTATTGTTTTTGTTGTTCTGCTCAGTTATTTGCTCCGTCCTATTCCCATCGAGTCTGGGTGTCTGTAATCGCCGTCTCAGCTAAACTGAAATTACAATTACTATACCACGAAATTTACAAATCAATGATTTAATTTTCTGGATTATTGTCTCATGGAATCGGCTGATACCTGAAGAAGGCCGGAGGGCACAACAGCCGAAACGTTGCGATAATAACAAAGATGGGGATATTAGTCCGAATGTAAATAATGCAAATAATGCTAACTCCCCATCCCAGTATTTTAGAAAGGAATATAATTAAGAAAATCCAAAGAAAATTGAATTTTTAACAAAAAACAAAATTCTCAACATTCAATCATAAAAATTGTTATTTTCCACTAGTGAAAATGCTGCAAACAAATTATGCATTCTCAAGAAGCGACAGCAATCTTAGGGAACCTTCCGGCTTGTAGTCTTTCAAATCTCACCATATAGCCTATCCTTATCTTTCTCGACCACTCTTAATCCCTCAGTGACCTATATATAAA
>CAHIKZ030000077.1:0-25000 GCA_903632075.3 Acanthosepion pharaonis
TTTGGGTTTGTTGGAAAATTATTTTTTTCATTATTTTCAATTTATTTGGCTTTTTTTTTTTGGTTTTTTTCGTTTTTTTATATTTACTATAATTTTTCGCTATTGTAAGAATTATCGGTTTGGAATGTCGAACTGAACCTTTTTTCACTTTTTTTTTAATTGTTTAATGGATTGTTTCGTTTCCCTTTAATTTCCCCTTGGAAAAAGTTCTCCACCCCAGCCGGGTATTGAACTTTTTGGATTTTTTCACGGGATTTAGTTTATCAACTGTTACATTTTCCGAAAACTGTGTTAATTTTTTTTAAAAAACCCAATTTTCTATTTTTACCGCCTATTTGAATTTTTTGTTGTTATTATCCTTTTCTCGCACTTTTTTTAATTTTGTTCTTTTTAAGCTGGGCAGCTCAGGGGGTTATTTGGCCCCTAGCAGTTTTTGATTCCTTGTTTACAAATTTTCCAGTGGTGTTCTTAGTTATGATCTAAAACTGATCCCCGGGGGCGGTGCCCCCCTTCTCCATTTAAAGCCATTCGATTTCCCCTTTAAATTTCGGTTTTTTTTAAAGCCTTACCATGAGGGCGGGCTGTTCCCCCTTTAAGTTTTTTTCCCGGGAATTCTTTTTCTTCCGCTCATTATTTAATTTTTCCAAATTTTTCCCCCAAATTTAAAATTTTGTGATTTTAAGTCTTATTTTAAAAATTTTTAATATATATATATATATATATATATATATATATATATATATATATATATATATATATATATATATATATATATATATATATATATATATATATATATATATATATATTTTTATATATAAAATATATAAAAAAAAAAAACAGTGGGTAATGGAAGGTTGGTTGAAATCGGGCCCTTCGAAAACGTAAAATTTGCCTTTTCCATTTTTCCCATCAGTAAAAAAAAGAACAGACGGTTCATGCCTTGGGTGGCAATTCCCGTAAAAGAAAATGGTTCTGGGGAAAAAAATCTGCCTTGTCATTACGTATCGAAATATACATGATGGCCCAAGCGTAAATCATTTGCGGTACATAACTGACAGATGACTGATATATATATGAGCGAGATGTTCTACCGTTTCACTCAAACGTAAGATGGGCCAAAATCTTTCCGACGATCTGTTTAGGTGGAAATTTAGGTAGGTTTAGTCTCACGCATTAGGTGTATTCCAGTTCGCTCTACGGGTTAGATGGAGCTTTGTTGAAGTTGTTACCGTATCGTTTTTCTTTTTGGGCTTGGGACCTGCATCATGATTTTTTTTTGTTTATGTAGTTCGCGTTTGTAGCTCTTTTCTTTTTAAATTTATTATATATATATATATATATATATATATATATATATATATATATAGGGTTTTTCAAATGAGTGCGCCTGCGTATATATAAATATATATATATATATATATATACATATATATATATATAGTTATATATATGCCTTATATAACCTCATACCAACAGTTTTGTTTATTTATATATATAATAATCCTAAGTCCTTTAGAATTTTAGTTATTTTTCAAAATAGTTCTCGATACAAAAGTAGAGCATAAATATAAATATTTATTTAAAATATGATTCCAAATCGCGACATAAGAAGTCCCATGTTTCAAAACAAGAGCCGAAAACTTCAATATAATTATTTAAATTAAATTGAGTTAAAAATAAGCTCTGTTTCATCTTCTTCGAAATTTTTTTTTTGGAATAACGTGTTTGAAATTTACTTGTTTTAAAATTGAAATCAAAACTTCCATGGTAACAGCTAGGGCGAATTATTTTGTTGGTTAGCGGGTGTTGGGTGTTTAATAAGTATCAGTGTAGAGTTACTTTCGTAGATGTCAAGTCAGGGAAAGGTGGGGGTGTCTAAATTTAAACGGAAGATGTATTAACCTCGTCTAGTTTGCATGTCTATGGAGATTTATTTATTTTATTATTTTATTTTTTTTATGAAAGGGATTTGTGCATATAAAAACTGTCGTAACGTTTGTCTTTTGACGACTTCATAAAGGGTTATCTTTTTAGGTATTTAAACTATTTATTTGGGCTATGGATTATGAAGGGTGTTATATTGTATGCATTTTTTAGTTAATTATTCAAACCATGAATCTGATGAGGGGCTATGGATTAAACAAGTTATTATATTGTATGCTGTTTTTAGCTAATAATTCAAACCAAAAACTCTGATGATGCCTACAAAAACCGTTAACTTGTGTCTATTGTTTAATAGATTATTATTATTTAGAAGCTTAATTATGTGCAATCTCTCATGGAGGTATAAAGGGCATGGGTCATCCCAAGTTTTACATGTTCTAGCCTTGTTAATAATAATTTCCATTTAACTTTAGGTGTCCTATTTGTTTCCTTCAGATGCTAAAAATATTTAGATAGGGAAGTCTGATTTCTTTGTTTATATTATTGAAAGAGCAATTTATGCTGCCTCCATCTATCTTTTAAAATCATTCTTCGTGGACCCAATGTATATATCATATTAGTGCTAGGACTCTCAGTGGATGATATAGTACATTGGTATACCACAGATTTAATGCAGCATTTATTTTCTAATGGGCAGTCTTCAGGTTTCTACAGTTACATAATTTTTCCTTTTATTGTCTGATTTAGTGAAGGGTTTTATTAATACTGTTTAGGCATGGGGGTTTTGTTCAAGATCTTATTATTGTGTTTTTTTTATTATACGTTCAAGATTTTCATAGTATCTGTAACTCAATTTTAGTGTGTTCTTATTGAATATATTACTAAGCTTACTATTGGTGGGGAAGTGTTTATCAATTAGAGCTAAGTATTTCTGTCCTAGTTTAACACTAACCATTTGGTTGAACGGAGGGGTATACCAAATGATTTTTCTTTTCCTGTTTGATCTTGAACAAACCCCCATTCGTCGTATTTTGTTTTTGTTTGAGAATTCACCATTTGTGCATAGCTGGGAACCTAACAGGTTCTACCACCACCCGTCCGTGTGGACCTCAGAAAACAGCAAATTAGAGAGGATTTGCTCTGGTGTAGTTTATCGTCAGGTCTTCATCTGAAAGGACGTCATTGGAATAATGTAACTTTCTCATCGATGGAAATATATAAATTTAGGCATAGAGTAAATACAAAAGTTTACGTTGTTTAGAATTATACAAAAAAAAAAGGTGTGGGAAAGCAATTTTGTTTTTAGTTTTGAAGTTTTAAAATATAAATTTAACCAACCCCATCAGGGAATATAGCTAGTAAGAACATTTTAATCAAGGCTGTGTGACCCACTCTAACCCTGGGCTGATTGCAGCACCATCTGTGACGATCTAACCCTTGGCTGGTTCGGATGGAAATCTGGTTTACCACGGAACCATGTGTGACACTAACCCATTTGGTTGTCTTGGTCGCGGTCGATGTCTGGTTAGATTCGATATCAGCTTTGTCGTTTCCAGCTCGCCTCCAACGTCTGGTTTCTGAAGTAACTGCTTTGATCTCTAATCTAACCTACCCACGTTGGGATGTGATCTTAGGTAGACGAATTCAGTCAGGCCTCGGGCCGTAGTGCAAGCTGAATCCGGTGCAAGGTGTACCGCACAAATGTATGTAAATGAAAAACAATGAAATAAACCCAAGAGGTTCAAATGTGTTGAAAAAATAACAAGTATCTTTATATCTGTCTGCTAAATACAGGAGTGCGTCTTTCTCCCAACCCGCTTCTATGGATTCGTGACACTTTTGCGTTTCGTAAGCGAGTCTTGATATCTTAAGATTTTTTTCAATAAACTGCTTTTTGGTATCTTCAGGCGATATTCGTTAAAACTTCCTTTAGTGGTGTAAGTCTAAGTAGTTCTTCATTAAAAAAAAATGATTTTGGTTAGAAATCTAAGTCGGAATGCGTGGAAATCGTTCGGTCAGCTCCTGCGAGGCTGGTCTCCGAGCTCAACAGCTCTCTAAGACTCTTCCTGAAACTGTGTCGGAAACTAAACTGTCTCACACTCTGGGGTCGCTCGTTTATATGGACGCCGACCAAAACCGGGTTGGGGTCTGTCCTGGTTTAGGTCCTTCGATAATTCCAAATCCCCAATCAGGATTCTCTTTGTATTTGGACAGGAAAATTTATCACTTCCCATTTTGGAAGTCAATTACTTTCCGTTTTAGAGGGGTTCTCCCCTTTCTATGGGGAGAAGTCGGAGGAGAATTATCCTCATAAACTCTTCCTTTCTTATATTGGTATCTCATACCAATCCCTTCAGTGGGCGTCAAAAGTTTCCCATCTTTCTCATATGTTCACCTTCGCCCATCACTCACGCCACCACTCAACCAATGATCGTTCGGCAGTGTGTGTGTGGATAGTCTGGTCTCAATTTACAATTATGGCCCAACGAAAAAAAATATCTTCTCTTTTCTTTCTTTCTTTTCTATCGGCCAGAATTCTTATGAATCTCATATCGCGACTTTTAATTTTTTAAATTAACTGGGGTCACCTGGAATTCATTAGCGGAATTCATCTGAACAATTAACTGGGTGGTCATTTCCATTTGGAGACTAAATCTATTTGTCTTTCCCGTCTCAATATTATCGCATTCCCAGATGCGCGTTCGCGGTGACAGAAAGTCTGTCGCAAACAGTTTGAACAGGTAGTAACAATAGCTTTCCTCGTCGGTTTTTTACGATAAATGAATTCCGAATTAGTTCTGTTTTTATGCAGCTGACCGAATTGAAATTTTTATCATTGCAACGCGTATGGTAGATTGTTGTTCTTTATCCGTATTTGGTATTTCACTCTCTTTATCATGACAAGATCCGGACATACAAGAGAAGGATCTCTTCGCTGGACGCAAGAAACAAAACCAAATGATATCTCCGAAAGATAATTAGTTGATTATCTTTTAGAGTGGTCTCACTGAAATTCCATCTGGGTCGCATGCTTGTGCCAGTTTTGTTTATCTTTTAGAATTCTGTTTTCCTTGTCGCGTCATGACATTAATTAATTTTGACAGAATCCGAAACCTGCGTCTCCCACGAACTCTGTCTTCTGTGAAAAAATATCTCTCTTCGTAAATGAAAATAAAGTCTTTAACCATTTTTCTTTTATTAAAAAAAAATAATGTCGCTCGGTATGTCATTCGTTATTGCTCTTTCTTGTCTTAATTATTTATCGTTTTAATTTGCATGCTTAATTACTTAGTCAACACCATAGCTAAATAGTGTCACAGCTGGAAAAACACAGTTCATAAGCTTCATCTCACAAACGTCAACAATACTCCATTTTGGTATGATGTGTCTCTTGTAAAGATAGAGCATGCACGCTTTATAACGCAATATAAACTAAATGATTTCCTTACACTGCTTTCTACTTTTAAATAAAAGTATTAAGAAGCAATTTTGGTGCTAGTGAATTTATATATTAATATCTTTCCCATGTAATCTCTTAAACATAGGAATAGTTGTTTGGGCCTTTGTATTGATTTGTATTCTGCCCTCAATATCTCTCTGAAATATTGATGATTGCTTTCTGATTTTACCTGCAGTCTATTTATCTCATATTATCATTATAACTCACCTTTCTCGTGTTCTGTCGATGTTATTCTCAGCATTTGTCGCTAGAAACACAAGTCTTTTACTTCAAGCGTTTTCTTCATCTGTATGGAAATTCTTCAATATCCACTTTTTATTTTACAGCGAGGTTCGCCCTTTACAAGGCCCGCGGGCCAATCGAGGTGGAGGTTTATATTTGGAGGCCAATTGTGTATATAGGAGTGGAAGATAACGGTTAACCCTAGCCTTGAACAAGTTAAGATTGTAGTGATTTCGGAAGCATCCTGTTGGGAGTCGGTTCCACAGGACAGTGATTCGCGGGAAGAAGGCTGGTCGAGTGGATCATTCTCACCGATGGGATGCGGATAGAATGGGGGTGGTTTGCTTCTATGTAAATGGCATGTCTTGTTCTTGCTGTCAAGTTTTGCCTCGCTGGAACCAGGGAATGTATTTCATTCGCGCACTTTCCGTGCAAGTAGCGGTAGAATAGTGAGAGACTGCCACATCCCGTCTGTGGGAGAGGGTTTGTATGGTGGCGAATAATTCGTCATCCACAAAGGATTGGAGACGCTTTTGAAATCTATCAAGCCTGAAGAGTCAGATCTGGGTAGCCCCTGCCCAAATATGACAACAGTACTCCATTTTTGGCCTGATCAGGCTCTTGTAAAGGTAGTGGATGGCAGGAAGGGCCATGCCCTTACTGGTTTCACTATGCTATTATTATTCCTTTTTATTCAAAAAATTTAATCTCTTTTAATTAAGAGTTCCACCCAATGTAATTTCTTTGTCTTCATTTAACTTTCCTAGTTTCAGTTGAACAATGTTGTGGCACCCTGCATTATTAGAAAACTGAAAAGAGATATTCATAAATATATGATTTATTTTTTATTCGGTTTGTTAACCAGTTGATAGTTATTTAGAGACGAAGAATAATTGAGTTTTGAGAATAATTCTCTAATTGTATTTAGGCGATCCGAAAGAAAGAAAAAGGAAGAAAAAAAATAATAAAAAGAAAGAGAAAGAGAAATAGATAGTACAAAACCCGGTCATAAGCAAAACACGCGTAAAACTAACACAAAAACAGGTGTCAAAAGATATCCAGGTCAAAATACCTGACCGAAATCCACGGAAAATAGAAATTGTTATATTTGGTTGAAGGAATAGAGTTTAGAAATAATAATAAAAAAAAAAAAGGGAAAGACAGGAACATGATACGAGACGGCGTCGTGAGCGGATAGGCACACGCGCGATTGATGCATAACAGATGTCGGTCAAGCACCTGACCTACTTCGTGTCCGCGGAGTATGGGAGTTTGTTATCAATTTGGCTGAAGAAATAAGATTTTAAGGACAATGGAAAAAATATTAATAGGTAACGAACGAAAAGGGGTGTCATTGAGTTGATAAGTAACCGCTGGGAAATGTATACGAAAACAAAACATTGGTACACGAACCCTGACCAGTTCTAGAGTTGAAAATAAGAACCACCCACGATGATGAGTGAAGAATATTTTCAATTTAGATAATTAAGATTTTGTTAACATGCCCCGAGCGAAAGAAAGAGGTGAAAACAATTGTTTTAGCTCGCGGAAGACGCCGACAAGGCGGAAAAATTCTTTCTTTAGGTCGCATCTAATTAGCGGCGGGGCTGTTTTGACAAATGCCAAATGTGAAAGAAACCGAAATCGTCATTTTCGTGCGAAAAGGACAATTTGGATTTTGTTTTTAAGCAAGGTATTTCTTCCCCAGAACAAGGCCACGGATTGTCCACGCCTGATTGGAGACGTCACGAAGGAAGGAGGAAGATACCGACCAGAGTCTCATTAGCCGAGGGCAGTCACATGATACATGAGGGAGGAGGAGAGACGCCTGACCAGGGTCTCATTGGCCGAGAGCGGTCACGTGATGTGCGAGGGAGGAGGAAAGACGCTCGACCAGGACCCCATTGGTCAAGAGCGGTCACCTGACATACGAGACCAGGGAAGGGTATGCGCCTCCCCCCAGAGGCACTGTAAGGAAGTAGGAGGAAAGTAAGAGCGATAATGGGAAATCAGAAATAATGCGACTTTTGAATTATCAAGAAAACCCTGGCGCCGACAGACCCACCCCAGTTTGTTACGGCGTCAATAAAAGCAGGACCCCAATCGACAGAAATGAGTTGCAGGGCGGACAGCGAGGGAGCTTGAACGCGGGCGGCGGGCCCGGTTCATTCGCCCCTTTGCGGGCAAGAGAATCTGGAGTGAAGAAATTCGTCCAGCCCAGGTCGAAGTGAAGAAAATTGCCCGAAAGCCGAAGAGAAGTTAAAGTTGCAGGGCGGACAGCGAGGGAGCTTGAACGCGGGCGGCGGGCCCGGTTCATTCGCCCCTTTGCGGGCAAGAGGATCCGGAGTGAAGAAATTCGTCCAGCCCAAGTCGAAGTGAAGAAAATTGCCCGAAAGCCTAAGAAGAGTTGGAGCTGCAGCCCGAAAGTCGAAGAGAAGTTAAAGTTGCAGACCGGACAGGCAGAAGAGTTGCAGGCCGGACAGGCAGAAGAGTTGCAGGCCGGACAGGCAGAGAAGTTGCAGTTGGAGTTTGGTTTTGCGCCTCGGACGAAGAAGAAGTTAACTTGCAGTTGTGACTAGGAGAAGTTGGAATCACACCAAGCCTATGAAGAGAAATTCGTCCAAGACAAGTCGAAGTGAATAAATTCATCCAAACTCAAGTCGAAGTGAATAAATTCGTCCACCCGAAGCAGAAGAGAAGTTAATTCGCGCACTGACGGCGAGGGAAATTAGCCGTGAACGACTGGTACAGATCAACGCCCAGTGTCGAAACCAAACCACACCCCGAAATGCAAATTTCTAGAGAACAAGCAACTCGAAGTCTTAAAGTTGTATAGTAGAAGCTTGTTACAGTCCATAACACGGGTCGGGGAGGTAGGAACAATTTTTGTAACAAACATTTAGATATAAAAGGTTGTTACCCTTTTTTTCAATAATTTTGACCTCGTGAGTTTTCTTTTACTTGTGTGTTATCACCCCGTTGAACCCAGCTGGCATACGGCCCCAATCCCTGTTTGATCCCGTCTGTCTAAGATCTAATCACAACGTGGGTAGGCAGACCGGAGATCAGTGCAGTTAACCCAGTAACCAGGCGTTGGGAGCGAGTTGGGAACGGCGAGGTTGGTATTCATCTAACCAAAGGGTTAGAACGTCACACTTGGAGCAGCGAGGAGCGAACAGCTGACGCCGCGGCAAAGACGTCACAACTGGTGCTGTCCGTGACCAGGATATCAGAGCCTGGAGAGCACGTGACGTCACAACTAGTGCCGCGAACGAGATCGAACGACAGAGTCGACGCTGCGACCAGGGGGGGGGGGCGACGTCACAATGTTCTCATCATTGTTTTTTTTTTTTTTCATTATTATCAGAACGTTTCGGCAGTTTTACGCTAGGTTCTTCTTCAGGTGACTGTAGTTCTATTTGTGAGTATCAAACATCTCTAAATATTTGTTTTAGCCAGAAACGAATAGTATTCTGCTGATATCAGTAAGATAATCTCTGCAAACCAGAGCTCCTGCTATCTTCTACATTTGGCAATCATACTTATCATATTCATTGATGCAGAAGTTTTCATTAAATGGTAGATTCTGCGACTGTTAAATCCTTCAAACGTTTGTTATATTCTAAACTTCTTGGCAATTTGTTAATGATCGCGCATAACATTACATGCCACGCCTTGAATTCGATAGTTTTTACTCGAGAACAGACACGTAAACGCAATGTTCTTGCATCATTAACAGCAGGTGTACGATCTTATTACGTACCTTACAAAGTAATTTTCATTTAATTGAACAAGGTAATCCGTCACATCAGCGGCGTAGAGTAGTCTGTCAAATTTATGCTTCACTTAAACGGCGTAAGATAAACTGTCATTTTATAGCCAATGAAATAGATAAACCAATGTTTTATTTTAATGGTAAATATTATCGTAGTCAATACCGGCCTGGCAATTAGATATTCGTTGGTATCGAGCGGGGTTCGACGAGCAAAGAGACTGCGAAAGCATAAACTGCAAAGCCAGTATGGAGCCACTGAGGTATTGTTCAGTTTGAATCTTACTACACTGTCGAATCATTGAAGGTTTTGAGGAGCGTTGAACCAACTCTTAATTGTTGTTGTTCCAAGGCCCTCCCTTGGGTGAGGGGCCCAGCTATGGGAAAAATAGTTAGTGTTTTGATTTTTTTTGTGCTTCAGTAAGAAAGTATAAAAATACATTATAGTTAAAATGCCAGCAATATATTTATAAGAAAAAAATAATGACGATTAGTAATACATTTTTGAAGCGAAATAATAGGCAATACAACACTAAATTATAGTAAAAATTATCAGCAATATATTTAATCATCGACAAACTATATATCTAAAAAAAAAACATACGTTTTTTCTTGAAAGTATGTAATTAGGTACGAAATATCTGTGAGGATATTTAGATTTCAGCATGATATAACCGATAGATTTTGATATCCCGCTAAATAAAAACAAATAGCGTTGAATATTCACGAATTCCTTCGGCGTCAACGGTACAAGCACAGTCACGTGTTTTCAGCATGTATTTGCTGCGTAGTCTACCATTACTGGTTGTAATAATGTTAAATTGTAATAACTGTATATAACTTGGTCTTATTGATTTTACGTACCCTCAGGGAATAGCAGTTTATTTTACACTTCTTTGAAGCATGACCTTGTACAACATACAAATATGGCGTTTAAAACTTGCTGGCTGGAAGTTAGCTTGACTAACACATTGTAAATATTATTGGGTTGGTGCATAATTATCAGGCGTTTTTAAATAACATTTATTTTAAAATGAAACATAACAATTTAAGAAAAAACATTTTTAAATAATTATAATTGTCGACACTCTTTTTTTAACCTGAAAATAAAATAATATTTTTATTTTAAAATAGTAAACAAAAACAAAAATGTTTTATTAACAAAATCGCCTGATAATCATGCACCAACCGAATAGTTAATAATGAAATACAGTGTAACCCGGATATAAGAGACCCGGATATAAGAGAAACCCGGATATAAGAGAGATTTTCTCTGGTCCCAAAGTGTTCCCATACTTACCTAAACAAAACAGACCAAACACGGATATAAGAGAAACCCGGATATAAGAGACTTCTTCTC
Organism: Acanthosepion pharaonis; assembly: GCA_903632075.3. Taxonomy (NCBI): domain Eukaryota; kingdom Metazoa; phylum Mollusca; class Cephalopoda; order Sepiida; family Sepiidae; genus Acanthosepion; species Acanthosepion pharaonis. Next base: position 10,702 of record CAHIKZ030000077.1, read on the forward strand.
CGGTCCCGACAACTCTCTTATATCCGGGTTACGCTGCATTGTCTCTACACAACTTAGAACTATCTTTTCAGTCTTTGTGCTAAGAAAACTGACTATTAAATAAGTGTTTGCGATAACCGTGAAATTATTCTTAAGCGGAAAAAAGTAAAAGCTACGGCTGGAAAAAAAAAATTCTGATTTTTTCAGCTTCGTATAAATTAATCACTCCAGATCACGAACATAAAAAAATGATTCATATAAAGGTTAAAAGTGGTCACAGTTTGCTATGTATATACATTGTAAATTGATCTCATGATCCATGTCAAAACAATTATGCTCATCCGATAAGATTTCTTAAAGTAAGAAAAAAATGAAATTCATAATCCCGTGTTCTCAATCCTTAGTCATATATAAATAAAAAGAAAACACTTTCAAATTACGAATTACCCAAAATATTTATTTTTGTTTACGTTTTAATACATCACATTGTATAAGTATATCTTCGTATTCTTTTAATAGTAAGTAAATCGTTATCTTTCTTACATATCTTTATAAACACCGACCGTTATCAATTAATCTTACTTCTCAAATGAGAACTATTTTCAGCAACCCTATACATCGATTGGCTCTTAGGCCTTGTATAAATAAACTAGAGATAAATAAAATAACGTTAACCACGATAGAGAGTCCAGGTGTGTTTGTCATTTAACCAAAAGCTGGGAGAAGAGAACATGGATTCATAACTTTTCCATGGTTATTTGTATAAACGTTGATGTAACGATGTCAAAAAGAATTCGAACTTTGTTCGTAGATTTTACGTTCAGGCCCTCTAACCAAAACAGCTCATCTTAGCGTCCGCAGAAATTGCCCTAAGCCAACATGGAAGGGACAGTACACGGAAAAAAAATCACGATCTTCTTAACGCTATGCGCCCGAGTTTGTTACTGCCATCAGTGTATTTTTGTGTTTATCTAATCCTATTTCATGAACTCAGGATATATTTAATAGTCATTTCGCTTGAATATGGCCTAATAATATTCAAAAACAGAAAAAGACGACACAGTCAAAGATAACTTTTTTATATTTCTTTCTTTCTTAAAAAAAAATCACATTGCCGGAAATTGTTTTTCGAGGTAATAATATTAACAGAAAGTGAATTCATACCTTTCGGTGTGCAAGTCGTTTGGTGCTCTATAAATAAGTGCCTTAATATAATCACGATGCACACATGTATTTTAAGCAAAACTAATTCATATATATATATATATATATATATAATGTGTGTGTACTTATCTCAGAAAAAGGACTCAAGTGCAAGATACCGAATAAAAATTTCTATTTGTTTGTCGGTTTTTTTTTCTCTGGTTTTCCAATATGAACTAACATGTCGCTGCTAAGAAAAGCCGTAAGTCAAATCTTAAATGAGATAGTTTAGAAATGCATTGAAACTAAAGCTGACAAGGCCTCTACGTTCATGTCCCATCAGAATCGTGGAAGCAAAGCTTATACAGTAACGTTGGCTTCATTCGGTGCTTTTCGTGTAAGAAGGCCTGTTGGAATCTAGCTCTTTTCAAACAGGTTTTTAATTCGTAGTTGTTCAATTTCTAGAGTAACTGTCCTTCGTACGCTGAAGATCTCAGGCTACTAAAAATTATATATAGGCGAACCTGGATTACTGTAATATTAAGAGCAATATTGCTTAAAGGACGAAATAGACATTATCAAATTTTTTTCTCCGCCGATAAGAGTTATTCAAACCCTAGTCGACCATACAGTAACAGACAAAGGAAGGTGCGACACGTAATTTGAATGTTCATAACCATATCGTATTATACTTTTTCAGGAATTGGGCTGTGTATAAATGGATTGAAAATATCCTTATATACAAACAAACGCCTGCTGGAATGCTATGAACAGTCGAATCTCCTATCAGTCAGTCACTTAAGTGCAATACGTGATACACGCTTAGGCGATCATGTATCATTCGATACATGACTGACGAGGCAGATTTTTTTTTTCCCACAGTAGTTTGCCATTTTTTTCTGCGGTAGACCAGTTGCCATCCAAGGCTATAGAACCCAGTCTGTCCTGCTAATGACACTGGGGAGAGAAGAAGAGGATTCATACCTTTACCAAGGGTATTAACACTTAAGTAAATGTAATGAATTCGACTGGAATTCGATCCAATTCTCCCCTGTGCCTCCTAAATCTCCAATACGGTAGTGAATGTTGGAGATCTTCGTCACAGAAAATGAAATGATTCAAGTGACAGAAATGGGGTTCTGCCAAAGTTTGTTGAAAATAAAATGGATAAGGTTTTAAAAAGTAAAGAAAAAATGGGGTGGGGATAAAACGACTTAGAAAATTTTATTTACTGTCAAATAAAATGAAGGCGGACTTTTTAAGACATACAATGCGCATGATATCTTGAAGAATGTAATGCTTACAGAGAATATGGAAACCACGAAAGTAGTGGGGAAATAGAGCGAAAGCTAATTCATAAGATGTATTGAATGATAGGGAAAAAAGTTTAACTTGTTATTTTTTACGGCTTGTCAACCTTTTTCTTTTTATTTAAAGTCGATATATATTTTATACTCCAAGAATAATTATTTCGCTATTTGGTAGATTAATATTACAATAATAATTTTCTGACAATAAGATTTTTTTTTTCAGATAAAATTCTTACTATTTACCCCATAAATGGTGATCTAAGATAAATTCATGCCGAGGAACAATACCAAAAATAGGTAACAAAACAGAAACATTTGGCTCAAAAAGATTCAAGCAAAATCAAAAAGGCATTTCCGTCTAAGAAAATAAAAGTCATAATCAGACAATGTCATATGAAAATTAAAAATTTGAATCTTTCGAATTTGTTATCTAAAATCAGATTATTATTAAATTGATTTTAAATTGATAGTAAAGCGAAAACAAACAAAAAACGAAAGAAAACAAAATCTAATATTCTATGAAATGAAAAGATTAAATAAAACTTAAAATTTAAACAAAAAATTCAAAAAAACAATAACATATACATAACACTGTGGTTCACAAGCTTTTTTTCCTCTGTGACACATTTTCGGATTGGAAATTTGTTCGCGTCTCAAAAGATTTTATATGATAAAAATTACATTTAAAAAGGAAAAAAAACAGAGAGTAGTCTAAAGGGAGATAACCGCAGATGCGAAGTCAGAACATTATCATTGATAACTCTCTTCTCCAATTTGCGGAGACGAGACAATATATTCTTATTACTTGATTTAATGCAAAAATATCCCAATGATAAAATCGGTCAATAATAATTTAGAACTATTAATACAGGGATTTATACACGCAGTTACAAGTAATCAATAATAATATCTTAAATTCTGAAATCATATTTATTTTTGCCATATGAAAATATTGAAACAGTTTTTAAATCACCGATTAGGATTAGCTGACATAACAGCATTCTTCTTCATCTATGTGCCATGTCCTTTCAACACGTGGGCGATCGTGGCTTTCATGATTTCCTGTCCTTTGTAGCTCTTAGTAAGTATTGTCCTGGTAGTGAAGTCAACATTTCTTAAATATTCCTTCATTTCTCTTCATCAAACAAATGTAACAAATATATTGCGTGCTAAACCTTTCTCAATAGTATTTACACTTTCCGAGATCAGGGTAAATATTTGCATACGAGATACATCAAGCCGACAAGATATCTCATATATGATACTCGTTGTACATTTATTATGGAAATTATAAATGCAATGCATGACAGTGGCGACATAACGGGAGACCTCAGTAGATTCATCTTCGCAGGGCTCCATAAGAAGCCAGTTTCAAATCAATCGGACGATTGGCTTAATGATATATATATATATATATCATTAAATAATATAGACAAGTTTTGCCTATTTATTTGAAGCAAAGTCCTTTCATATCGTCTGATTGGCTTAATGACATTATCATTAAAGACGAAAGAAAATCATTATATTGATACATGTTTTTTTTTTAATCCTATCTAAGTCTTCGGCTTACATAAACCATCATCAAAGATGACAAGTACATTACAATAAATTAAACAATACACGGACATTGCAACTATGATAGTCTGTTTTGTTTGCATGGGAGATTTCCAAGCAACGACAAACTCGTGCATACGAGCCACTGGAAGCGAAAATCGCACTGTGGCACGTGACATCACACATGGTCACACAAGACGGAAACGAGAAGTATTAAGGATTTGAAGCCTTTGGTATAAACCAATGGCTTCTGTTATGAATTATAAGCATTTACGTATATTTGTGGATTTTAATATATATATATATATATATATATATATATATATATAGTAGGATTGTTGTGAGTTTGTTACCCTGGTTTTCACGCTTAAAAGCTTGAAACCCAAGGTCACAAACTCACATCAATCCAACCAAATATGTTAGCTCTATCTCTGATATTGAGCGCTTTCGAATAAGTACTGCATATAATATATATATATATATATATATATATATATATATATATATATATGTGTGTGTGTGTGTGTGTGTGTGTGTGTGTATATATATATATATATATATATATTTATGTTTATATTTATATATATACACTTTTCTATATATATATATATATATATATATATATATATATATATATATATATATATATAATCCAGATTCTGATGAATAGAGAACTTCGCGGATAGACCGCAAATAATACAAGGATATTGTGGTTTCATTAACCTTATCAAAATAACAAGTGAAACATTTATGATGAGAATGCGGGTAAACTTTTTAGGACATATAATGTGACATGGGGAACCATCTCGAGGCGGTGTTATAGTCAAGCATGTCTCTTTAGAACAATTACGACTATGTAGTGAGTTCGATCCTTGCTGGGTGTCCTATAATTTCTGCCTTGTGCCACCTCTATGCTACGCTTGGAAGATCACAGTAATGTGACATAGTGTCTTTTTAATACATACAGGACATAAGAAATCAATGCAGAAACATGGCAAAATCTACTTGATTCGTTTCATTAAAGAAACGGCAGAAGTTACTTTTGATTGATTTTTATTTTTTACGACTTATCAACATTTCTTTTGTTATTTAAGGCCGAAACAATTTTGGATTGTAAGAAGGAATCTCTCTTTTTTTTTTACATGTGAATATTGATTTAACATTTTTGGGAGAATAACAATGATTTGAACCGGATAATGAGTTTCCAAAGAGGGAAGTTCACAGATAGACTGAGAATAAGTCAAGAGCAGTATGGCTTCCTTAATGTCAGATAAAAAAAAGGACCTATTTATGAGCAGAATGATATCAGAGAGTTCAATATAAATGTACAAGAAAGTACAGTTATGTTTCATGGACTACGAGAATGCATTTAGTATGGTTCGATACAGATCTAATTGAACAGCTTGTAAAACACGATTTCTATGGGTAAGATATTCGACTAATTCAAAATATATAATACGAGTAAACGTCTTGCATATGGATATAAATTTAATTGAATAAAAACACAAAAATAATAAGAGGCGTGTATGAAGTATGCGTCTTTTCGATGGATTTATTTCTCATATACAAATAGGGAATCTTAGAGAGAACTGGAAGTTCTATCGGGATTTATTATCAATGAACGCAATCTTAATGACATAAGATACGTAAATTATACTTGGTTGATGTTAGAAACTCAAACAACCATTCAGGAGCTCCCAGTGAAGCAAAGCGGTAAAAATCAGACTAACCATTGTAAGATCAGAATGTATGGTTGCAAGCAAGGGGAATAAGCTAACATGGGATCTACAAATTGTAGATATCAAAGTAAAGCAAGTACACAAATTTACCTGGGAAGTGTTTTAACAATGAACAGAAACATATGAAACAGAAGTACAAAGGTGCATTTGAATAACAAATGATGACTTCCAAACTACAAAACAATATATAAAGAAACAAAGAAAATGTGCAAAACAATGAAAAGAAAAATGAATATTAATTTTCATCTGCGGTAGGAAATCCAGGATAATTTACTCAAGGATGTAAATTAAAAACACACACACACTTGAAGAAATATAGATATGGGTCTACAGAATGATGATTAATTGAACATGGGAATAACGATTAGATTTTGACGAAAACAGAAATATAAACGGCGCTGATACTTAAAATCAGAAATAAAGATTTTGAATTTTTTATGAACTTAAATGAGGAAAGAGGGCTTGGAAAATTTGACACTCATAAGAGATACATAAAGCAAGAGAGAAAGAACAAATCAGTGAATAATCTGCATAACTACTTTATGAGGTTGTTGAGAGTCATGATACCTCCTGGATACGGTATATATATTAAAAGAAATTTAAACTATTATGGAGTTAAGTACCTGTAGACTACGATGTTTGAGTAACAATTAGCATCCGATACATGTCAAGATTTCATGTAAGACTCCAAATTTACAGTATGTTTATCGTTCGGACTATCGTCCTCATCTTTGTTGCCACGTTTATCACAACCTTTCGGCCGTTGTACGTTCCGGCCTTCTTCAGGTGGTTGGAATGTCGAACTGAACCCTTTATTTTGCTCGCTGGGGTAAACTGTTCTAATTCTATGTGCCATGTCTAATAGAAGTCAGTTATCAGTTATGTACTTTTAAGTCCCCTCCCCAAGTTCTCCACCGCCTTAACCTTGTATTGAACTCACATTCTTTGGTTCCTGTCGCTGGATTTAACTAACGCCTTTATCCACTGTGCCATGTGACAGACTCCAGATTTATATTTTATCATTTCTTAATTAGCGCATTATGGAAATAAGTACCCGCAGTCTATGATGCTATTAATAGCTTACCAGACAATTAATTTTTTACATATAATATTACATCATTGTGAAAATATAGGTATGTGTAGCAGTAGCCTACAAACTACGAGTAACCATTAGCCAAACACATGGTTCAACTTCGAATAAAATAACCCCGTTCACATTTAATGCTCAATGTTGCCCTACAAAGTTAGACATATGCTAATATATATATATATATATATATATATATATATATGTGTGTGTGTGTGTGTGTGTGTGTGTGTGTGTGTGTGTAAAATATATCTCAGAATAAATCTGTAGAAAAAAAATCCAAAATGTACAAAGGAAAAAAGACAATAGTAAAACTGTATGTAAAGGGAAATAACTGAAGCAATCCGCAAGAGCCTTGGCACGTGGAACTAGAACAATCTACTCCGATGGACGAAAGAAAGGGCTCAGTTCGTAATTTCAATCACTTAAAGAAGGGCGGAGCGTAGAACGGCCGAAACGTTGTGAACATAGCAATGAAGATGAGGATAACAATCCGAATAATGTAAATAGAGAATTCTCGTACTTCGATAAAAAATATATATATATATATATATATATATATTTACTATTTTCTATAAATGAAGTTATTTTTTTATTACCAGAATAGTACCATTTATTTCCAGATGGGCGCATAATAAGACGGTTACAAATTGCAGAATGTCTCAAAGAGAAAAAAAAATCTGAAAGAATATGAAAACTGAAATGTTTCGGCGCTAGATTTGCGGTATTTTTTTTTTTTTATCGTCGCTAGTCTCTTTGTTGTAATAATAAATATGAAATCTATTTTGGAAAATAAGTCGTTCCTCGATTTTACATACTGATTAAATATTAATGTTTAATATTTCGTTCCACGATGACATATTTGTCAGTTTATTTTGTTTCGTGTTAAACACTCCTTGAAGAAAAGAAAAAAAATGATTCCACTTGAAATTCTTGAAACTTAAATGGTAATTATGTATATTCCCAATGATATTTCTTTACAGGCAAAAAAAAAACAATGTTATTAAGGATTAGCAGTAGAGCCCGGCGTTGCCCGGGGATGCAACAGTAAGAGATAGATCAAATATCGACCATCATAAAGACTGAAAAATAAAATTGACAAAGATTATTGTTTAAGGTTGACGGACACGCATGTCTTAATTAGTTTTATTTTATTTTATTTTTTTTTTACAATTGGTCGAACCCAAACTTAAACATGAACATTGTTTTCAATCGTTATGAGTCTTCCGATTGATTAGAATTTTATTATAAACAATGGAATTTTTAAAGCATTCTGAATGTAAAAATAAAGAAAAAAGTGTGCAAGACAATAAGAAACACTACCTGCCAAAAAAATGTAGGAAATCCGATCCAATATATAAACGAACACACACACACACACACACACACACACACAACCAACCTGGGTTTTATAATAAGTATAACTCGATAACTCGATATTAATAAGTAAAACTCGATATGAGTTGTTCCCGTTTCATTAATGCCTCTTAATCGTGTTTTCAAATTGATTTCGTACAAAATTGTTTTTCTAATTTTTGGCGCTGTCAGAACCACCGCAATGTAATTTCACGTAGTCCTGTGAAGTTTTGTTGAAATCGGTTGAAAAATGTAAGAAATCCAATCCAATATATAAAAGTACAGACACGCACACAAACACACACACACACACACACACAACCTGGGTTTTATAATAAGTAAGATTATCGATTCTACGAGTTATTGTTAATACTTCTTTATTCTCTCTTGACACTATCTTAGCCATCTCTAAGTCTACCATTCGCCCATGCATTGAATATTGCTTTCAAATCTGGTCTGGCGGTTCCACTATGGATTTAAAGATTTTTGATAAAATACAAAGAAGAATCTGCAGTGTTACATGTCCTTACCTGGCATCTAGGCTTCAGTCACTTTCCAACCGCCATAACAAAGTTTTCCGTCTGCCTTTATTTTCAAGTTAATTGTTCTGAGGAGATTTCCTGTTCGGTAACTAGACATTATTAATTTAACCGTACAAGATTGGCGGAAAGGTCTCATCCTTTTACTGTTGAAATAGTTATATGTAACCGCGCGTTCTATGCTAATAGTTTCTTCTCTCGCACTTTTGTTGTCATTGAAGGGATTCCTTGTAACCCATGCCCTTAAGAAATACAAAAAAACTGTACTCACAGAAAGAGCTCACACCTTACGAAGGGCTTTATCTATGTAAAATATTTTCTTATTTTATTTTTTTTTTAAATTGCTTAATGGGAAGTGTGCTGACGCCGCTTCTGACCATAAGTCTTTAGTTGGAGCCTGAAAAGAAATGAGTATATGGCTTAAAGCAAAGGGAATAATAATAATAACAATAATAATAATAATAATAATAATAATAATAATAATAATAAGAAGAAGAAGAAGAAGAAGAAGAAGAAGAAATTGAAATATAAATCTCGAAAATGTAGAATATGGTAACATCAACAATCCCTGTTGTAGCTGGAGCCCTAGGACTGGTTGGAAAAGATTGCTGTAGACTAATTGAAGGGATTCCTGGAAGTCCATGCCTCAAAGAGATACAAAAAATTGTTCTGACAAGTACAGCCCACACTTTACGAAGGGCTTTATCTATGTCTTTTTTTTTTGTCAGTGGAAAGTGTCATGACGCCATTTCTAACCTTAGGTCCCTGGGCGGGAACCGGAAAGAAATGTGTAAACGCCAGAAATCAAAGAAAATAAAAATAATAATAATAAAACATCTGGGTAAACAAAACAGTTACTTGGCTAATATGCACTCAAAAATAAGGATGTAAGAGCAAACACAAAACACGTCAACAGATGAAGAGATTACAGCTAAAAGCAAAGAGTTGGTTAGCTTTATAGGGTCATGGTTTATTCAATGGGAATTATCAGATAGTTATACTAGAAATTGTGTAGATTCAATAGATTTATTTTAGGTACTAATAGCCGTTTGTCGTATTCTGAATGAATGCAAAAATTGAGATGATAAAATCGTCAGGATATTTTTTGCGATGCATGTAAATATTATTGCACATTAAATGTTAAAAAAATTGTAAAACTCACACTTCGAACTCGATGAAGCCATTTCTTTGGCACGAGTCCGAAAGAGATTAAATGGTGTATTGATATGTGTTGAAGTTTTCCTTTTATAGCACTAGTCCGATATTTTTTTAATCAGGCCTCGTATTTAGTACATTGCTTTACCGAGGTCTCGAATAATAACATAGTAAGGTATCGTATTGAAAAGAAATCAATGAATACAACAAAGATATTAAGAGCAACGACAATATGAAATGTAACCTCCTTTAACATGAGAAAAAGTATCACAATAACAGCAAGAAAGAACAACAATGAAAAGTATCTATCTTTACATATCTCCATATAGAAAAGGAAATGTTTAAAAATAGAGTAGATGACGATAAAAATGAATTGGAACAAATTCCAACTGTCACAAAACAATGCTAAACAATATTAACAAGTTTACTTATCCCATGGTAGGATTTATCCCTGGTGATGTATAAACATCTATGTAATATGTGGGTCAGACATCCTGGTGTGATTTCGTCGACTCAGGTGCCATATGTTCAGTGTTCATAGATTAATACCAGGATTGTTAGGTACTGGCGTTTTTCTCACGAATAAACAGTTTTTCTTTCTTTTTTTTGGGGGGGGATCTATCTGTATAACTATTTCAGTTATAATACATCTATCTATCTATCTATCTATCTATCTATCTATCTATCTATCTATCTCAATCCGTTCATATATGTGAGGTCTATTAAAAAAAACGTATCGGGACTTGGACTCTAAAATAAAACTACAAGACATATCAATTCGGTCTTTAATCTCCTTCGAAGTAGTCCCCTTCTGTAGCTAAACTCTTTATCCAGAGTTGTTTCCATTGATTGAAATCATTCCTGGAAAATCTTTTTGGGGATAGCCAGGAGGTGTTTCGTCGTATTCTTTTTACACATTTTGTCATATTATTTATATTTATTGTTTCTGAAATACAATTAGGGCACGAGGCCGAATTTTGTCATATTATTTAACATATAACTTTGTTTTATTTTTGAGAGTACAAAGGCAATACATTTTTGTTTTTAGTCTTTAATCACATCTGTGATGTGGGGAGGTGAACACACTCTACACACTTTCCTTCCAAGCACTGTTATCAACAACAGAAGTGAGGTAGAACGTTAGAACTTGGTGCGGTATGCGTGTCAGCGGTCAAAGTCAAATTGTGCCAAGCAGCTTCATTCTGGGTTTATTAGCTACGTTACCATAGCAATAGCTCCGATACTTTTTGATCAGACCTTGTATTTTTACTCACACAGTCCGGTCATATGTATATAGGAAAAAGTTAGGAAATAGCGGAGAGCTATGATCGTCGATTTCATGAAGGGACAGATGAAAAAAAGAATCATTCTGTAATTATTAAATATTCCGACACGGGATTGTTCTGTTCTTCAGCTCCCTGAACAGAATCATCCCTCTCTTTTTATTCGCCATTTTCACTCCTTTGTCTTTCCTTTCAGTCTCTTTCTGGCAACCAGCCTTTCGTTAAATCTGTCATATTATTTTCTTTTTTTTTTTTTAATTCTTTCTCTTCGAAACATAGCCCAGTTATCCAAAATCTTCCGTTTATTATCCATTCTAAAATCTTTCGATAACGCTTTATTTACGTTTAATCTCTTTCCAAGGCTAACATGAATTCGATAAAATGTCAACACCTTTTCCAAACCAGTTCTTCAGGGAGAAATCCCAACACGCGTGCTTGAATTTCAAGTGGATGCCTTCCCTTTTAAACGATGCCAAGCACCTCAGTGGAGGGTCCGTTATTCCTTGACATTAAAGCTGTACTCAGCACGTAAAGTACTTAAAGCCAACCAACGTGACGTTAACGGATCGCTTTGCATCTCCTCGTCAAAACGAGCTCACGACAGGACTGACATATTGTTGATTTGAAGTCAAATATCTAATCTAGTCTGGATTAAGTCCTGTCAAGATTCATTAGCAAAATGCTTTGACCAAGAACATCAAAGTCACCCGCAAGAGCACTCACTTGTCGCAGATTCGCAATATATGATATTGCGTATTAAATTCTAAATATCGTCCTACAAATATTACTCTGGGAAGAAATGATCTATAAGGGTTGGTTCCAAACTGTGGGAAAGTATTCTAAACCCGTCTCACCAAATTTATGTACAAAGTCTACAAGTGCTTTCATTCTTCTGATTCAATATAAATGGAAAATTCACATTTTTTTCGTTCTCTGCTTGAAGTCAGACGTCTACAAAAACTTGACTGCATCATGATCGCGTAGAAAAATTGTTTACGTTTTCAGTCAATTAAGTGACATGCGTGATCATGTCTCTTTCCATACATGACAGACTAGGCAGATCTTCTCTCAGTAATTTGCCGTACCTTTCTGCGGTAGACTGGTTACCAACAACGGCTATAGAACCGAGTCTGTCCTGTTATTTAAAACATAGCCGAGCAAAGAAGAGTAAAGCCAGTAATGTGTCATACGTGATACACGCTTGGGCAAACGTGTCTCTTTCTATTCATCACTGAATAGACAGAGGATCTTCTCGCAGTAAGTTGCCGTTCCTTTCACTGGTAGACTGGTTACCAACAACGGCTATAGAACCGAGTCTGTCCTGTTATTTAAAACATAACCTAGCAAAGAAGAGATAAAGCGAATAATGCGTCATATGTGATACACGCTTGGGCAATCATGTCTCTTTCGATTCATCACTGACTAGGCAGACGATCTTCTCGCAGTAAGTTGCCATTTCTTTCTGCTATAGACTAGTTATTGATATCAAGAGTATAAGACCAAGTCTATCCTGCTACTCAATCCAGAGCTGGAAAGGAAGAAGTGATAGATCCGTAGCTTTTCTAAAGGTATTTGCAGGTAAGTAAATATAACATACCCGACTGAAATTCGAACTCAGCTCTCTGTTTTATCATTCCGAGCCGATGTTTCTTCTTTACTAACCTATAATTAATTTCCTTTGCTATTGTCTTATAATTGACTTGTTTGCTTTGTATTACATTGTTCATTTTTTGTATTATCTTGCCCGGTTCTTCTTCTTTTTATTATTGTTGTTACTGTGATCGATTCTATAAGATATTACTCGATTATTCAACAGTAAGCTTACGGCAGAATAGTACAGGTTACGCGAAGATGATGTCGCAAGATTCTGGAACAGATAGACGATGTTTTGATGCTGTAAAACAGAGGTCGGCAATATCTGGACAGAGCAGACCAGACTGCTATGCAGTGTTTCGGGGGAGGACCATGCTATCAATGTCTCGACCTCAGACCGTTCCGTCCAGAATTGCTGGCGATTTAAAGATAAAAAACGAAGTTAAAGTTATATTATTTAAACAATGTTCCTTATTTTCCTGCAAGAATAACAGGATAACAACGCAATTTAAAAAAAAAATCAAATTGCTTACTATAAGCGGAATACAATTAGATATGCCAAATTAATTAATGAAACACTTCTTTCTGCCTATTATTTGATAACTTCTCCACACCAGGTGAAATGGTTGTCGATGACAGGAGCAAAACATCATTCAGGTGGTCATCACCCATCTATATTCTTAAATGACTTTTAGATTCTTTCATTTTCGAAGAAATGTTTTTCACAAGCATAAGTACTCACAAATAATTACACCATCATTTTAACATTATTCAACAGGCTTTTATATTTTATGCTTATCAAAACCTATTTCTTGTCTGCAGTATATTCGGAATTAAATTTTGATTTGAATAATTCGTCGAATTGTAAGTCAATTAATGGCGGGCCGGACAAAAATCCTTTATTTGCGGGATGTGACCCAGGGACCGTGGGTTGCCGACTCCTGTTGTAAACCGTGATCTTAATTTTGTTTTTAAAGTTTTCCTTTTCTGTTTGTTAGTAAATAAGAAATACAAATACATTTTTGTTTGTATGATATATGTTTTATGATAGTTGCATCAATAATCTCCAATGTACCTTCTCGGGCAAATGATTTCAGTTGATGTTATGTGGAAAGATTATATTGAATCATTGCAAGGTCTGTTGCTAGGAAATTCTGTTCACTACGTCGTACTAGACCAGTGTTTCTTAATCTTATTAAGCAGCGGCACACCTAGAAACAAAGGAAACCTTCACGGTACACGTAGCCAAATGTTTAAAGGGTACACATGTAAATGTCATGAACTAAAAAGATAGTTTAAAAAATACTCACGCAAATATAAACATAATTTATTTTAACGTTCCTGTGGAACTATTTGTGCAGCTATTTTTAGGGGGAAACCTGTGCCTGTTATTTTTTCGTGACATCTTAAATATTAGGTCGAATGAACGATAAGTAGACCCCCGATTCTTTTTCAATTTAGCATAAGTGAATACCATTTCTACTTGCAGATACACAGGCTCGCACACACACAGAAGACCGTTCGCAGACGCACGCACGCACACACACGCAAGCACGTATAC